>CM077643.1:46962604-47147604 GCA_039707465.1 Rhabdophis nuchalis | reverse complement strand
ATCAGCAGATAGAGCACAGTTGCTAGGAGACTGAACTACAAACTAGCTCATCCCTTACTTGAATTTTACCTTCCTCAGATAAACTTAGGTGGGAATCATCAAATTCTTTCTGGAAGCAGATATCATCAATGCCCCAAAACCCCTTTCCAAATCATCCAAATCTTTAAAATCCCAGGTTAAATCACCAGGAATCTCAAGAAATTTCAGTGAGAATTCCAGCATATTCATAGTATTTCTAACATGGGGATGGGAGGGGATATTATTTTCCTTCAGCCCCTTAAGAGTTTATCCTCAGATGTCAGAATAACATTGGATGTCTAAATATCTATGGATTTTAATGTGATTTCCAGGAGTTAAATAGAACAGGGGTCCCCAACCCCCGGTGCCGGTCCGTGGCTTGATTGGAACCGGGCTACAGGGCCGGAGAGGGGAAGGAGGGAGGAGGGGCAGCCCCCTGGGCAGAGTGAGTGCCGGATGCGGGAGAGCGCAGGTGTGACCGTTCGCGCCGTTGGAGGCCCTAGAGGGCCGAATGAGCCGACTCCCCCCCCTCGTGTGCGCATGCGCTGCCTGTTCCCCCTCCCCCCGTTCCTCCTCTACGCCAGCCATTCCGCAGAATTTTCTTTAAAATGAAACCAGTCCCTGGTGCAAAAAAGGTTGGGGACCCCTGAAATAAAAGACAAACAAGAAACATTAAATGTTCAATGTAATGCATAGAGATTTAAACTGTGTTTAGTGACTGGGAACCCAAATGGAAGAAATGGGAAAAATGTGCTTTCTCGCTATACTTTGGAGTAATTTTTTAAAGAAAAATCTGTATTTACTAGTTATTTTCTTGTTCCATCTTGTTCCTTTCTTGTTTTCTTTTGTATGTTATTGTTTGGTTTGTTCATTCATTTATCCCATTTCTATAGCTGCCTATCTCAATCGATGATTCTGAATTCAATTAAAATGGATACATTAAAAAATATCCATGTTACAAAAAGCAAATACTAACAGCCTAGAAGTAGGTTTGGTAACAAGAGATGCAAGGAATAATGTACAGAAATATGCATTTTGTACATGCATTCTGAGTTCAAGGGAAGAGACTATCATAGATTGCAATCGAAAAGGTAAGAGAGAACAATTTAAACAATGCTGAAAGGATCATCCCTGAAGGGGATACAACCTTTACTCAGCACTGAAAAAGACTTGTAACCTTATATCTGGGTGAGATACTGGTATTCCTTCCTGCACTCTATGAAGCATTCATTGAAGAAGACAAGATTTTGCAGCCTACCTCTTCACTGCCAGAATCATATTAGGCCAGAGGTCTTCAAACTTGGCAACTTTAAGACTTGTGGACTTCAACTCCCAGAATTCTCCAGCCAGCTATGCTCAATCAAGAACATCATTTAAGAAAGATGTATCAACCCCCCAATATTTTCTTTTAGATAGGTAAATTCTGGAGACTTCAGGATCACCTAAAGTCTCAACATTCTTCAGTATAACCCTGAAGGCTTCAGGTTGGCCAAACCCATCCTTTGTCATTTATTTATTAATTTTATTGACTACATTTATAAGTTGTCTACTTCATTGTGCAGAGTGGCTCTGCATGGTTTACAGTAGTACAAAAGCAGAAATATTAAAACATTAAGATTAAGATTTGACAGTCTTTTGACAGAGTTGTTTTAAGATAAATGAAATATATCATTAAATACAAAGCATAACCAAAGAGTAACTATTTTCACTGCATTATATATTAATTAATTTAATTAATTTAAATGAAATCAGTTTTAGAGTTTGTGCTGGCTCCGTTCCTTATTTTTTTAGACTATACCCCAATCCTACTGATCAAAAATTTTAAGAAAGTTATTGAGAGCCTGTGAGATCATTTCATATGTGTGTGATTTATTCATTGATCCATCCAATAACCAGTAATCATATCTGCAATATAATTAGCCTGGATACTAGATTCAGGACAAATTATGATTATTAAAATAGGAAAAAGTAAGTCTTGATTTATGTCTTTCAAAGGCATATCTTGTTGCCAGAGGTAGGTATGAGCTAGCATTGTAATGTGGTGGTTGCTGAAACAGGAGAGGCCTTTTGAGATTGTCTCTGTAGAGATATAATAAGAAATTTATTTTTTTATTTTTTTTATTTTATTAAATTTATACCCCACCCTTCTCCAAACGGACCCAGGGCGGCGCACAGGGATGTTAAAACACATATAAAACATATAAAATTTTAAAAAACTTATTCTAATAGACCCTGCGGTAAAAACCGAATTAAAAAAAAACCCAAATTTAAAACTATCTAGGAGTCAATAATGGGGGTTACGCTAGGCCGGCTAGATGGAATAGGTGTGTCTTCAGACACTTGCGGAAGAGGCGGAGGTCGTAGATGGTGCGGAGTTCAGGGGGTAGGTCGCTCCAAAGGGCTGGTCCCGCCACAGAGAAGGCCCTTCCCCTGGGTGTCGCCAGTCGGCATTGTCCAGCTGACGGCACCCTGAGGAGGCCCTCTCTGTGGGAGCGTATCGGTCTGAGGGATGGCCCTCTCTGTGGGAGCGTATCGGTCTGAGGGATGGCCCTCTCTGTGGGAGCGTATCGGTCTGAGGGATGTATGGGGCAGGAGGCGGTCTCGCATATAATCTGTCTACTCCATTCTGCTCAGACCCCAGTTGACTGTTGTGTCCAGTACTACTGAGGAAGCTTGTGATAACATTCAAGAACTTGAATGGTGCCAAAAAGAAGGTTGAGATTTGTTTGGGAACATCATAGGATATAATATTAGGAATGTCTCAAAAGGTGCTTTCTCAAAAGGCAACTGATTGGTTTTTTTCCTTGAGGAAGAAGAATCTATCCTTCCATTCCCCCTCACCATCACAACTGACAAAGCTTCTTGCATGAGAAACTAAATGTTTTCTTCTCTCTCCACCTCAAGGAAAAACCAGTCCAGTTGCCTTTTGAAAAAGCATCTTTGAGACACCAATGATCTGGATGGCCGAGAATCTCCACAGACATTTAACATTAGGAATGATTATTTTTACAAGGAGGCAGGAGAATTTTCAGGTGAATTTTAGGAAGAATTTCCAAATAAGAAGAGCATTTCTAATGTGGAAACAACTTCCCTGAGAAATGATAACCTCTCTTTCATAGAATATATTCCAGGAGAGGTTAGGAAGCCAATTGTCAGGGACACCTTAATTTCAATTCCTGCACTAAGCAGAGGCTTAGAGAAGAAGAGCTCAGTGGCACTTTACAACTCTTTGATTTTGTGTATTATATTGGGCTAAGTATCATTCTGGATGATCACATATGCTGTGGATCCATGATTGGCAAAATCAGCAAAGGTAATTGATAAGGATCAGAATGCCACTTTCCTGAGCAACATTGAGAGAATAAAAATGTGACATCAATAGTATTGAGAATTGTGATAGCAATAGCACTTAGACTTATATACCACTTCACAGTGCTTTACATTCTAAGCGGTTTACAGAGTCAGCACATTGTCCCCAACAATCTGGGTCCTCATTTTACCCATCTCAGAAGGAAGGCTGAGTCAACCTTGAGCCTGGTGAGATTCGATCTGCCAAACTGCTGGCAGCCGGTGATCAGCAGAAGTAGCCTGTAGTACTGCACTCTAACCATTGCACCACCATGGCTCTTTTGTTTATATACTACCATTACATTAAAAACATTTTCAGTCCCAGCAAAGAAATAATACTTCAATTTCTTCCAGAACAAGCCTTTAATTTGAAATACTGAAAGCTGTTTTTCCTCCTATTTTGAAACTTTTAATGGTGAGCTTGAAGAATTTAGAAAGTTTGTAGATTACTTAAGGATTTCTACTTCTCAGTTGGCTGGAGAAGGTGAAGTGTATTCTACAGCAGGGGTCCCCAACCTTTTTTGCACCAGGGACCGGTTTCATTTTAAAGTAAATTCTGTGGACCGGCTGGCGTAGAGGAGGAGCAGGAGGGGGAGGAGGAACAGGCGGCGCATGCGCACGTGGGGGGGGGGGGGAGTTGGTTCACTTGGCCCTCTAGGGCAGTGGTGGGCAAACTCATTAATCAAGAGAGCCAATATCAACAGTATCACGATTGAAATTTCTTTTGAGAGCCAAAAGGTATGGCCTGTTTTGTGGGAGTGGCTCCGTGTTCATGTGACCAGGTGGGTGTGGCCAACTTGGAAAATGTGGTGAAACTCACTTAACGATGGTCCTGCTTAGCAACCAAAATTTTGGGCTCAATTGTGGTCATAAGTTCTTTCTTTCTTTCTTTCTTTCTTTCTTTCTTTCTTTCTTTCTTTCTTTCTTTCTTTCTTTCTTTATCTCTCTCTCCCACTTTCTTTTTCTTTCTATTTTTCTTTCTCTTTCTCTCTTTTTCTTTTAGTCTCTCTCTCTGTCTATCTCTCTCTCTTTATCTGTCTCTCTCCTCCCTCCACCCATCTGTCATTCTCTGTGTGTGTGTGTGTGTCTGTCCCTCTCTCTCCCTCTCTCTCTGTGTCTCTCTCTGTTTGTCTCTTCCTCCCTCCCCCTCTGTCTCTCTCTGCATGTCAGTATCTCCCTCCCTTCCTCCCCCCCACCCCCGGAAGCAGCGGAAAGCCTGGCACGCCGTCCGGAGAGGCCACGGCTGCCTCCTCCTCCCGCAGCGAGCGGGCAGAGGGAGCACCTGAGGCTGCGGCTACCCAAGCGCTGCCGAGGCCGTCCGGGCGCCGCATGCCCACCTCCCAGCCCTGCCACACAGGGCTGGGAGGGAGGCGGGCTCCCACCGCCCAGATGGCCCCGGCGGCGCCCAGGCAGCCGCAGCCCTGGGTGCTCCCCCCACCTTCTCGCTCACTCCAGGAGGAGGCAGCCGCAGCCCCCCCCCCCCAGCCGACATGCTAGGCCCTCCACTGCCTTGGGGGGGAGGGAGGGAGGGAGAGAGGAAAAGCCGCACCCGAGGGGCCAAAGAGCCAACCACTGCTCTAGGGCCTCTAATGCATCTGGTGCGCGCGCTCTGCCCAGGGGGCTGCCCCCTCCTCCCTCCTCCTCCTCTCTGGCCCCGCGGCCCAGTTACTATCAAGCCACGGACCGGCACCGGTCCGCGGCCCAGGGGTTGGGGACCCCTGTTCTACAGTATGACTTCCATGGATCCAAACTAAGTTAATTTCTCTTTTAAAAACCCTGAAAGATAAAAAGACAATGTGTCCAAATGGAGATATGAAGGCTTGGTCCTACAAAGACAAACCCTCTCACTCTAGTGTTATTCCCCAGTGACCTGCCCCTTTGGATTCTCCAGAGTTTGGGCTGAAGTCTGAAAGAAGGAAAATAAGAGTTTGCTTTCTGCTTTTCTACTTGCTTCGAGACTTATAAAGGAATACAGTCCACTTACAACAACAACTAGGATACGCTTACCACGACAAAGATGTTTGAAGCCCATGTTTCTTCATAGCAATTTCCCTGGGCCAGTAAGAGCCATGGTGACACATCGGTTAGAATGCAGTATTGCTAACTCTGCTGACTGCCAGCAGTTCGATTCTCATCAGCTCAAAGTTGACTCAGCTTTTCATCTTTCAAAGCAGTAAAATGAGGGGCCCAGATTGTTGGGGGCAATATGTAGAGTCTGTAAACCGCTTAGAGAGGGCTGTAATGCACTGTGAAGCAATGTATAAATGCAGTGGATAATGCAGTCTTTCAACTGACATCTAATAGCAGTGCATGAGTTCTATGGGGTGGAATTAACCCTATACAGCAGGGGTCTCCAACCTTTGCAAATTTAAGTCTGAAGGACTTCAGCTCCCAGACTTCTCCAGCCAGCTTTGCTGGCTGGAGAAGTCTGGGAGCTGAAGTCCTTCAGACTTAAAGTTGCAAAGGTTGGAGACCCCTGCTATACAGTACTCATAGATTGTATCCTGTCTTACCAGGTTCTTTCTCCCGAAGGCCTAGATTGTAAGATTTGATTCACTTTCCTCTTCTAAATATTCTAATCCCTTTAAAAATTCCCTGAGCACTTGCCAGTTCAACCCCCTAAATCATATCCCACCAACAAACACAATTTTTGGAGGAGTTTTACATCCTTAAATCACAGAGAGCTTTTCAAGGAGAAGAAATATTGGCACTGTCTTGCCATCATACACTTAAAGCATATGCTATTTGTTTTTGGTCTCCCTTCTGCAAGGAGGACATTTAATATGTACAATAGAATTAATAGGGATGGATTGTGTGCAGGACTTACATTAAATAAAACCCCACACTTCTGCAAAAACAAAGGAGCAGCTGCGAACGTGCAAAGAGTCTCGCCGAATATTTTTTTCTACTGAGTTTGCTAAAAGATTTTCTCTGCAAAGTTTTATCTAATTTCCCATTCATTCAATTAAGCAGGGAGATCAGATGAACTGATCCCTAGAGATTAGGACAGCAACTATGTTTAGCTCCTGCTTAGGGTTGCAATCAAGTCTATCTTGAGTTTTGGCATTAGAGACAGAAATCATCCAGGATCCAGCCTGATAGGGCTGAGTTATTTTCTGCCTTTTCTGATCCCTGTAGGTTTGGAAGGAGCTTGACATTATTCAGTAGTATGGCAGCATCTGGTCCAGGAACCAGGGAGCCTATAGTTCATGTAAATTAAACATGGATAAAGAACTCATTGGTCATTTTGAAAGGAATTATATTTAGGGGAAGGCTCGGCTTGCAGTTTCAACATCTCGAAGGCATTTATCAACTTTTGATTCATATTCAGCTAAAAGGCGCAAAGTTGTATAAACAAAATCTAGCTATCTATTCTATATCTATACATAAAAATGGCTGTGTGTGTGTGTGTGTGTGTTCCAGCATAACTCTGGAACACCTCAAGCAATTTTAACCAAACTTGGTACACAGATGAGTTACTCTCTGGAAACAAATACTGTAGGAGTTAGATAACCCTAACACACCTTGGGGGGGGGGGTTTCTTAACATACAGGCTGTTGTGCCTTAAAATGGCTTCTACTGTATTGTCATAAAGTGGCTTCTACTGTACAGTGTAATGGAGTTACCATGATAACGTCTTCACAGTACTCCACAAGGGGGAAAATCCAACATTAGAAATTATGCTTGGTCCGGGATTATTTTTGAGGACGTGTTTTGTGTGTGTGTGTGTGTGTGTGTGTGTGTGTGTAGATATATATATATATATATATATCCCAGTAAGGTTATGGCTAGCTGATGAGAGCCAAATAGCTCGAAATAGATCTATCCTAGTCTCCTTGATTTATTTATTGATCAGCTCAAAAACCTAACACACACACACACATACACACACATTTGTTTTCATAGATTTTCATGGGTGTAGGTATGCTGGTTTTGTTATATTCGGGTGTTCTTACACACGAAAACACCCTGATACAACAATACATACATACATACATACATACATACATACATACATACATACATACATACATACATACATACATTTCATTCATGCTTCCTTGGAATAAAGTGGTGGGAGAAATGGGGTAGAACATTTAGATTTCCTTAGAAGGTATCTTCCCCAAGAAATCTCAAGTCTTGGCAATGTCATAGAATAAAGCAGAAATTGACACACCACAGTCTGCAGGAAGGTCCCCAGATCCATCTGCTGCCCAAATTTCTTGCAGCAAAATTTGGCCACAAAATCATCAAGTTTCAAAGAGGCAATTTGGAGCTGATTTAGGGGTTGGACTGAGTTAAGCAAGAGAATGATAACAATTTGCTTTCCAGGATCTCCTTGCTCCCATTTCTGCTGTTAATACATTCATGCCAAAAATGGATAGAAATCCAACCACTCATTTTCTAGCAGCATTACTCTATGATTTTTCTTGCAATCCCAGACTTCTCAGAATTTGTTCAACCCTGGGAAGTGACTAGCAGTTTACACCAAGAAACACAATCTTGGTGCTACTGATTGCAAATTAGACTGTAATCCTCCTGGTTTCCAGATCCCTAATATAAATTTATTATGAGCTGTCATAGAGGAAGTTAAATCCTTGCTCCTTCTAATCACTACTGTATTATTTAACTGAAATCAGTTCTCGAGATATAATTGATGTGCACTTACAACATTCTTCATCCAAGCAACCACTTTACAATGAGAATGCATAGCAGGACCTGACGGTCACCAAGTCCTTAAGGATCGATCTGTGGCTCTAGAGCAGGGGTCCCCAACCTTTTTTGCACCAGGGACCGGTTTCATTTTAAAGAAAATTCTGCGGACCGGCCGGTGTAGAGGGGGAGCGGGGGGGAGGGGGAACAGGCGGCGCATGCGTACATGGGGGGGGTGAGTCAGCTCACTCGCCCCTCTAGGGCCCCCAATGGCGTGAGCGGCCGCACCTGTGCTCTCCCGCCCCAGGTGCACGCTCTGCCCAGGGGGCCGCCCCGTCCTCCCTCCTCCTCCTCTCCAGCCCTGTGGCCCGGTTTCTATCAAGCCACGGACCGGCACCGGTCCGTGGACCGGGGGTTGGGGACCCCTGCTCTAGACCACAGTCAGGTTAAAACTGGAAGCATTTCTAACTTTGCGGCACATAGTTTATTTACTTGCAAACATTTTCTCCAGTGGTGGGATTCAAAATTTTTTACTACTGATTCTGTGGGCGTGGCTTAGTGAGCATAGCAGGGGAAGGATACTACAAAATCCTCATTCTCTCCCGATCAGCTGGGACTTGGGAGGCAGAGAATAGATGGGGGCAGGGCCAGTCAGAGGTGGTATTTACCGGTTCTCCGAACTACTCAAAATTTCCACTACTGGCTCTCCAGAACTGGTCAGAACCTGCTGAATACCACCTCTGATTTTCTCTGATTCTAAATTACTGCCAGCTCCCTTAACAGAATAACAGAGTTCAAAGGGACTTTGGAGTCTTCTAATCCAACCCCCTGCTCAGGAAGGAAACCCAAACCATTTCAGACAAATGGTTATCCAACATGTTCTTAAAGACTTCCAGTGTTGGAGTATCCACAACTTCTGGAGGCAAGCCGTTCCACTGATTAATTATTCTAACTGTCAGGAAATTTCTCCTTAGTTCTAGGCTGCTTCTTTCCTTGATTAGTTTCCACCCATTGGTTCTTGTCCTGCCCCCAGGTGCCTTGGAGAAGAGGTTGATCCCCTTCTTCTTTGTGGTAAGCCCTTAGATATTGGAACACTGTTATCATGTCTCCCCTAGTCCTTCTTTTCACTAGACTAGACATGCTCAGTTCCAGCAACTGTTCTTTATATGTTTTAACCTCCCATCCCTTGTCACCTCACTCTTTCAAATGGGCACAAACTGGCCCATCAGGGTGCTATGTGAATGGACCTGCAAGGGAGAAGCACGTTTCCCTTTTATCTCTGCAAATTATTCTGAACTACACCTACGCGGTGTGTATGTTTAATGTATTAATTAACTCCCGGTGCATAAACAAATTATCATTTCACTTTGTTTTGATCTTCCATTAAGCATCAACAGTAATTAAGCCATAAGAGGTGGTGGTGGGGTAGACAGTTGCTCAGCTCTGCTAGGCAGAGGGAGATTGCTAATGTACATATGCTGAAGGGACAGCAGCAGCTGAGAACAAAAAGCAGCACGTCATTTCCTTTGAAGTTTGCAGCAATCGTTTGGCATGAGCCCGTTCGCCTTCAGATCCAAATACTGTATACGAATCAGCCAACTGCAGAGTCATTGACGGAGGGACAGAAAACTCAGGCATTCTACAAAGAGCTGGAATGGACCCGAAGAGGCATTTTATAGGGGGTCTTTCCAATGCCGTCCCTTTGCAAAGCTTGAGATGCTTTAAGATACTCCACAGAATAACAGGGTTGGAAGGACATCATGGTTACTGGTGGTGGTGGTGGCGGTTGTTGCAGAGATGGCTGGGCAGGGAGGGTTTTGTGGGGGGAAATGGTGCATTGGGGACATCTGCCTCATCAATGTTGTCCCATGTTAACTCAGATTTTGATACAATACAATACAATACAATAGCAGAGTTGGAAGGGACCTTGGAGGTCATCTAGTCCAACTCCCTGCCTAGGCAGGAAGCCCTATACCAACTGTCAGGAAATTTCTCCTCAGTTCTAAGTTGCTTCTCTCCTTGATTAGTTTCCACCTATTGCTTCTTGTTCTGCCCTCAGATGCTTTGGAGAATAGTTTGACTCCCTCTTCTTTGTGGCAGCCCCTGAGGTATTGGAACACTGCTATCATGTCTCCCCTAGTCCTTCTTTTTATTAAACTAGACATACCCAGCTCCTGCAACCGTTCTTCATATGTTTTAGCCTCCAGTCCCCTAATCATCTTTGTTGCTCTTCTCTGCTCTATTTCTAGAGTCTCCACATCTTTTCTACATCGTGGCGACCAAAACTGAATGCAGTATTCCAAGTGTGGCCTTACCAAGGCATTATAAGGTGGTATTAACACTTCTTCACGTGATCTTGATTCTATCCCTCTGTTTATGCAGCCTAGAACTGTATTGCGATTCTGTGCCTCAACAACGAGTCTCAGTGCTAAGACTGAGGGGGGAAAACAAGTGTAAGAGCTCAATCATGACAAATTGGAAACTGTAGCAAATCCTGCGAAGAGAAAATTAAATTATGATTAATATTGCTGATTTAACTGTCTCGTCTATTTGCTGTTTACCATATAATATCAACAAAATTAAATTTTAATTTAACCCACTTCCCTTTGGTAGCTGACAATCTAGACAACTAGACTTTAAGTGTATTTACATTTGACTAGTGTAGATTCTATGACTGTAATTTGCACTTTTCTGTAGCACATTATCTTTGTTGCCCTACTTCAGCAAACAACTTTTATAATGTAGGACCCAGATTTTGGAGAATTGTCCTTCCAACAGAGCTGAAGAGAATTAAGTTGAAGAAAACCAGGTGGAATGTACTCACGTTATTATTGAACCAACGTTAAAAGTTAGTATTGACCAGTTTCATGTAGTGGTGAAGGTATTGAGTTTGAAACTGGGAGACTATGAGTTTTAGTCTTGTCTTAGACATAAAGCCAGCTGAGTGACTTTGGGCCAATAACTCTCTCTCAGCCCTGGGAAAGAAGCAAAGACAAATCACTTCTGATATCATGCCAAGACTTCATGGGCTTGTCCGGTAGCTGTCAGCAATGAAATTGACTCCCAAACAACAAAACAATAGTTTTAAAAGAAGAATAGTTATTTTCTCCAAATAATTTAGCAATAAAAACGAGGGGTCATCTTTGATTTGGCAAGAATATATATTTTAATTTGAAGGCCATTTTGGTTTGGGACGCAGTGGCTCAGTGGCTAAGACACTGAGCTTATTGATCAGAAAGGTCGGCAGTTCAAATCCCTAGCACCGCGTAATGGAGTGAGCTCCCATTACTTGTCCCAGCTTCTGCCAATCTAGCAGTTCGAAAGCATGTAAATATGCAAGTAGAAGAATAGGGACCACCTTTGATGGGAAGGTAACCGTGTTCTGTGCACCTTCGGCATTTAGTCATGCCAGCCACATGACCATGGAGACGTCTTTGGACAGCACTAGCTCTTCGGCTTTGAAACGGAGATGAGCACCCCCTCCTAGAGTCGGGAATGACTATCACATAAGTGAAGGGGAACCTTGACCTTTACCTTTAATTATGGTACCTTAAAAGAAATCCACAGCATCACATGGAAACAATTGACAGTTTTCACTCTCTGAAAACCTGAATTTTGCGCCCTGAAAACTCAAATACAGTTTTCCCTGCAGTTGCTCACCATTTTGAAAGATATCTTCTAATTCTTGACTCAAAAGTCCCAATCTGCTGTCAATGACTTCTGTTCAAAATTAAAAACTCAAAATTTGAGGGATCTTTCCTGAGATTCACTGTGTGACCTTGGACCAAACCTCTCTGTTAATCTACCCTATCTCTCAGATATGTTGTAAGAATAAAGAATATGAGAAAATAAGGTGTGTCATCCTTATTTTTTGAAGAAAGAATGAAATAAAAGTATCCTTAATAGTAGTGCATTGTTTACACACAAATTTTCTGTATGCCATTTTTTTTAGCTGTGAATACATTAACATTAATTACATTATATTAACATTTAAAAAGTGTTGCTATTGACTTACAGCTTCATTTTAATTCACATATAGGTTTGGAAAAAGGAAACTCACATTTGCATTCACTTGTGAAATAAACATTCACCCATCTTTAATTAGAACAATTGTAATAAAATGTAGATAAATAAATATTATTTCAGCTTGTAAAACTGCACTCTTATACCTTCACTTGGAAATTAAGTCTCTGTAAAATCAATTGTTCTTATGTCAGTGTGAACACGGTCAGGATTGGGTTATTAAAAATCCATGGTCTTATTCATATACTAAAAATGTCTTAATCATGGTCTCAATAAATCACTTGCAATAAAAATGCATTTTCCCCACGTGAGGCTGCATTGAGGTTTGCAACATCATTATATGGTTTTATTTGCCAAATGTCTTACCTGGTATATTATCTGCTTTTACAGATGTGCACCACGTTTGATTTTTTAATTGGTCTTATTTACCAAATGTCTTACTCATTAGACTATCTACTTTTTCAGATGTGTCCTCTTTGATTTTACTGGGAAGAGAACTGGCATAACAAATCAGTGTCGTGATTAGTGCCCAGAGAGTTTTCCAACATTCTGTTTCCTTTCCTGCCTTCAACAACTCTGAATATCACCTACTGTACAACAAATATCTCCTTCTGTCCTTCAGCCCCATCATTTCAGTACTGAATGCATAATCATCCCAGCCAATTAAACAAGCAAGTTAATAAGACACCACTTTAAGGGGGAAGGGGGGGAAGGGGGGGGCGCTAAAATATCTTCAGTTTGTGACTGACAATTTCAGGGGGAGGGAAGGAATTATAATTGGAAGAAGTTAGAAACGTGGCTGAATAGTATATTTTGGCTGCTTAAATCGTTTTGAGAATGAGACATTTTCTGTGGAATTAATGTTCCATAATTTAGAGGTGAATGAACTTGTCAATTTTGGATGCTCTCAATTTCTTGTTTCAGGAGACCCGTTCAGTTTCTTTTCTTTGGATTTAGCAATGGACTGGTTACCTTCTTTGGATTTTTCATTTAAGCTGTCTGGGAGAGGTAAGCATATCAGGTGAACACTGCAGAAAATACACCACTTGCCTTCAGTGGCATGACCTGCCCCAAACATGGGCAAGAAACACCTGAGAACATATCTATCCACTGTGTCCAGCACACCCACAGTAAAGCTCAGAAATGTCTATGAGGATTCTCAGTCATCTAGGTCATGGTTGTCCTAAAGGAGCTTTTTCAAAAGACAACTGGACTTTCTTTCATTTGCGTGAAGATGTTTCTCTTCTCATCCAAGAAGCTTCTTCAGTTCTAGTTGAATGGCGGAGAATGGAAGGATTTATATTCCTTGCAGTCCTCTGGTCATTAACACTCTTTCTGAGAGTCATTGAAGGTTGTCATTTTATCATTGGGAAGATATAATTTGATGCATCTGTTTTATTTCATTTTGTACCATTCCTTTAGGATCTTTTTCAGTGTAGAATATGTAATTATTAAACCTTTATCTAAAACAGTAAAATTACTCTTCTCAATGTCTTCCAAGTCAGTATTCTCAGCTTGGCAACTTTAAGATGTGTAGACTTCAACTTCCAGAATATTTAATCCAACCTTTTGCTCACTTCAGTGCAGGATGGAATTACAGCATCACTGATGGGTGGCCAGCTGCCCTCTGCTTAAATACCTCCAGTGAAGGAAAGGTCAGCACCATCTGGAAGTGTGTTAGGAAGAAACTTTCCCAAAATATGTTTCCTTTGCTAAAACTAGCTTGCTTAAAATTTCAGCTCCTTATGAACAGTAAGGATCAGATCTGTTCTATAAGACTAATCTTCTTATAAGACTAGGAGAAATATAAAACTTTGCATGACCATTAGATGGCAGCAAAGGGGACTTTTTACCTTTGGCTGCCATCTAGTGACTACCAAGGTTTTTTCAGGGTAGCTATGATAACCTGTTTTATATATGGTAGGCTTGCAGGTCATTGAATATATTTTTCCTGTCTCGTTTGTATTTTCTCACATAGGCAAAATAGATCTAACACTCCCAATTCTTCTTTTAAAGATGTCTCTTTCCATACTAGAGTGTTATTTGAAAGACAGACTCCATAACTACATTCCAGAAAATGCCTGGTATTTCTTGAGCTCCTGTGTTAGGACAGTACTGGCAATAATCATGGTATCCACATCCCCTTCTATGTTAGGTAAGCAATACTAGCTGAAGACATCATGGACGAAATCTGTAGCATCTAAAGGCCTGTATCGCTATTAATAACACTTTGCAACTCTTGTCCCTCTTAACCTCCTTCCACCACCCCATACAACAGTTACTTGATGTTTGCCCAGTACCCACCACTTCCAATCTGGCCATAGTGGGCAGGAAAGACACTGCTAGAGAGACCACAAAAGCCTTCCACTCCAACAGTCATGTCAGTTCCTTGGAAATGGGTTATGAAAAGACAAGGACAATGTACACATGCATTGCAACCAACCAAATGTGAAGGAAAAGCAGCATACTAGCAAGAAATGGGAAGAAAACCCCACACAATTCAGGCTACATTCCTGTAGGCCACAGAGAAGACAGCAGCAGATGGGAAAGTTGTGCCCAAGTTGTACCTCCAAACAGCATCATCAGAAGCAGGTTTCTCAACCATGGAAACTTGAAAATGCCTAGACATCAACTCCCAGAATTCCCAAGAATTCCCAAGACAGCCTGGAGAAGTTAAAGTCTGCATACTTGCCAAGGTTGAAACAAACTACTGTATTTTTTGGAGTACAAGACGCACCTTTTCCCCTCAAAACAGAGGCTGAAAATCTGGGTGCAACTTATACACTGAATATAGCATTTGTTGCCTCCCAAAACCCCACCTCCTTTACCAAAATGGCCGTGCAGAGCTTTGAGGAGGTTTTCAGAGTGCTCCTTGGGGCTACGAAGGGCAGAAATGAGCAAAAAACAGGCCAATCTTTGCACTCTATAGGCCTCCTAAAGGCTATGCATGCCCTTTTTTTGACAAAAAACAGGCCCAATTTTTGCTCATTTTTGTGGGGGTCCACCCCCCAGGAGAACTCTACAAGCCTCCTAAAGGCTATTCATGCCCTTTTTTTGAAAAACAAAACGGACTCGTTTTTGCGAAAAACGGGCTGTTTTGGGGAGGTCTGCAGAGTGCAAAAGCTTTTTTTAACCAATTTGCCTCTTCAAATGGTGCATCTTATACTCTGGTGCGTCTTATACTCCAAAAAATCCGGTAGTTTGGAGTGTTCTCTTTGGAAGCAATTGGGGATGTTTTCAGACCTGAGTCTCCAAGAGATTCCCTAAGGGCCATTTCTCTTTCTGGTGCTTGAAGGGTGACCCTGTTTTGCTTGATTGCCCCTGAAGACATAAGACATCACAGAAACCTATTTAGAGTCTGTCAGGACATCAGCAGAGAACTTCAAAAAAGCAACCAACCTTTTTGCAGCTGCTCTTGTTTCCTCTCTCCCACTTCTTGTTTTGAGAACTGATGGGCAAAAGGAGGCAGCTGAGTAGCTTTTGATATTCCAGGGAGACGGCTAACTGGATGGAGATTAAAAAAGCCTATACAAAACTGGGTTTGGTCAGGAGTAAATCTAACCTCCTGGGGATTAATTTCTATGTGGGAATGTTTCCAGGATGTACCATTCACCACCACTCACTCAGTTAAGCATTTCATGCGAATAGCAATAGCACTTAGACTTATGTACTGCTTTGTTGTGCTTTACAGCCTTCTCTAAGTGGTTTACAAAATCACCATATTGCCCCCAACAATCTGGATTCTCGGAAGGATAAGTCAACCTTGAGCCAGTCAGAATCGAACTTCTGGGCAGTTGTCAGAATTAGCCTACATGACTGCATTCTAACCACTGTGCCACCACTGCTATACCTATCTGCTAATATTATCTATTTACCACCAAAGGGTTTGTCATGACCTTTAGCTGGGTGAAATTGTGCATCATGGATATCACAAATGGGATCACTTACAAAATCCAGGATCCAAAATTCAGGATCCATAACTTCTGAGGGAATGAAATGTGGGGAAGTTGTAGCTGTTTCCGTGCGACAGACTGCGACTATGCTGCTGACTGCTGTTGTGGTAATATATTTTATATGTTCAACATTCCCAGCCAGCAATCCCACAATCCCTCTCTCTCTCCCTTATTTATTTATTTATTTATTTATTTATTTATTTATTTTTCAAATTTGTATACCGCCCTATCTCCCCTAGGGGACTCAGGGCGGTGCACAGAAATATAAAAATATAAAACAATACAGTACGAAACAGTTTAAAATAAATTAAATTAAGGCCTGTGCTAAAATTTAGATTAAAAAGGGTTAAAATCAATTAAAACTATATCCATTAAAACTAAGCCAGGCCGGCCTCTTGAAATAGATGTGTCTTTAGTGCCCGGCGGAAGAGGCGTAGGTCCATGATGATCCAAAGGTCGGTTATCCAGCATCTACCATTTAGCTGTCTGTAGGGAAGGGAAGGAGATTTCCAATGCTCCCTGACAGATTCCCACAAGGAAACTCAATGGGGAAGTTGGCAGAAAATTGGACCTTGTTCTGCTCCCATATTGTTTCTCTGGTTAGGTAAGGAAATATCTCCAAAACAGTGACTCCACAAGGCACAAGTTGTCTAGTCAGATCCAATGCAGTTATTAGAATGACAAAAGCTATATCAAGCATGACACATGCAACATCACAACATGTGCACAAAACGGGGAGCAATTTTTGTCCCAATACCAGAAGAGTTATTTTGCTGTATAATTTCTTATCTCTTCCTGATGTACACATCTAGTGAGAAAAGGGATGGGTTGTCCCAAGAGTGCCCACTGATCTTCATGGCCTATGGTGGCACATTGACTCCAGGCCTCTCCATTCTAGGAGTCACTTCACATTCATTCACAAGAAAATTATTCATTTGCTGCCCAGTTATATTTTTCATTTATTTGTTTGTTTTCATCAAGCATGCATTAGACAACAAATGTAAGTATAAACATGAGTACATGAAATGGATATGAATAAAAGGGAACGTTAGGACAGGGACAGTAGGCATGTTGGTTTGCTTATGCACCAGTGGTGAGTTTCCTTTTTTTTTTTTTACTATCGGTTCGCAAATGTAATCTATATAAATAAAAATGTAACAAGAGTTTGTTCAAAACCGCTAATCTCCGAAACTACTGCACCGATCGCTTCCAATTTTTCACACAACGTTCCTTTCAAGTACGGCACCAATGATATATATAGATTGTGTAGATGTCACACCTGTGCCAGGTACACGCAATGGAAATGTAAAAAAATTGTAATAAAGGTAGGTAGATGGATACAGAGAGAGAAGTGGGCCACAGGTATTATGTCATCCTTTATGACATAAAATACTCTGTCCATATGATTCAAGGAGAAATACATTAGGTAGGTAGGTAGGTAGGCAGCTATAGGGATAGAGAGAGGGAGGGAGAAATGCAGTAGGTATGTAGATAGGTAGGTAGGTAGGTAGGTAGGTAGCTAGAGGGATAAAGAGAGGGAGAAATATGGTAGGTAGGTAGGTAGGTAGGTAGGTAGGTAGGTAGGTAGGTAGGTAGGTAGAGGGATAGAGAGGGAGAAATACAGTAGGTAGGTAGGGAGAGGGAGAGAGGGAGAAATACAGTAGGTAGGTAGGTTGGGGGTTATACGGTGGTTGTGTGTACGTGTTTGTGTGTGCAGGTGTAGATCTACACACAGATTGGTTGGCCATTTAACCAGACTGGGCCACAGCAACGCGTGGCCAGGAACGGCTAGTAATTTAATAACAGATAATGTATGACATGAATTCTCCCAAATTCTAGCCAGGAAGCAGTAGAAAAGATATGCAAACATTCACAGTATCCATATTTATTACCAATTGAAATACTTGCTTGATCTTCATAATGGAATATGGACTTCTGAACCTGTGGTCAACCAATTTCAGCCCATTTTTCTCCATTTCATATGATGGCCCAGATGTCTCCTCCTCCCCCAATCACCTAGCCTGAGACAATTACTCTCACAAGAATTCAGTTATCTCATCCCCAAAATCTCATAGGTGTCTTGAAATTCCAAGATCTCATTTAAGATTTCAACTGCATCGCATAAGATTATTACAAACTCATGACCATTTTGTGAAATGTTGACTGTTTTAATCCTGCTTGTAGCACTAGTCAAAGGGTTATTAAGCAATCGGTTTCATTCACCCTTCCTCAATATGGCACCCTTCATTTATACTGCCCAATTCCCAAACACTAGATTGGGAGAAGACACAATATGATGTGTACTTGAGTTAGTGTGTTGTGTGAACTCAACCAATATGATGGACAAATCATGTTTTATGGATTGGCAGGTTGGGTGAACTTAGCCAACTGTAGCTACTTCCATAAACAATGGCTATGTGAACACTGGTTTGGCATGCTGTGAATTGAGCCAAAATCACCTTACCAGGAGCTGGAAGGTTCCTGTAGATTCTGGGTTACTCGATGATGCTATCTGCTTGGAGATGGTCCCCTATCAATTGCATGATCATGTTGCTGGATGCTTGGGGTGGTTTGCATCAAAGGATGGAGCTGGTCTTGCTAAATCTTTGTCCCCTGTTCCAAATCAAAAGATGCTGAGGTTCTTAGGCATTAAAAAAAAATCCTTTCCAACGAGCCAAGTGAATATGGTATTTACAATGCTATTTGAGAAAAGGTCAAAGATTTGTCCTTTGCCAAAGAATGACGATGTACTTGCAGGCAAAAAAAGCCAGGCTGGGGTGGGGAGAGACTTGGGGGGGTGGAGAGGCCGGCTGCACCAGCCCAGCTCATGCGAAGAGGGCCACAAAGGCAGAGGGCGCCACCCAGAGGTTTTTAATTCAACGCCTGTCATTCCAATTGTGGCGGGTTAGAGATCACAGAGGAGCAGATATCTACTGAGGAAACATCAGACGGTGTAGTAAAAAGGGGTAATCCATTTATTTTTAGAGAAGTTTTCCACTTGGAGATCATACACATGAGAGATCACAGAAACACATGCAAGCATGAAATTTAATTTTTAAGAATTCTTTTCCTGGGGCTTCCATGTACGACAGCAACTGGAGCAGAGGAAAGGGGAAAAAAATACCCATAAATCATGACGGCCCAATGATGGCAATTTGTTATAGTTTTCTGTTTTGCAAAACATGAAGCTTTGAGAAACCAGAATTAAACAACGAATGGCATCTTTAAAATGGGAAAAGCAAACGGAGTTTCTTAAGCAAGCAACTTTTGAAACAGACTCTAGGATGTTGGTGGGGCAGGAGAATCAAACCATTGTCTACTTTGACTGGCAGCACCCCTCCAGGGTTACCAGCCTTTCCCAGCCCTATCTGGGGAGAGCTGGGGCCACATTGGCAAGATTCTACTTGCAGAACAGAGGCTCTGCTGATGGGCAACAGCCCTTACTTACCTCCCAAGCAGGGAGGACAAAAATGAAGAAGGCCCTTGGCATCAATTCCCACCTGCCTTCAGGAAGAGAACATTTTAGAAAAGAAATGATTGCGATTGGCAGAATAGTTCAGCATTTCATTTAGTGCAGGGGTCTCCAACCTTTGCAACTTTAAGTCTGAAGGACTTAAAGTTGCAAAGGTTGGAGACCCCTGGTTTAGTGGATAGGATGGATCTAGCTATACACACATATACACCAGGCGTGAGTTGCTTCCGGTTCGGTTCAGTTCAACCAAACCGGTAGTAGTGATTTGGCCTCTGTCGCAGAACCAGCAGCGACCCAGGCCAACCACGCTCCCGAACCAGTTCCCTGGTTTCTTTTGCTGTTGCCAGCATGTTTTTGCGCATGCGCAGAACAATTTTGAGTCAACTGGGCATGCATGAGCAATGCACGAGCAATGCGTGGTGGGTAGGCATGCAAGCGAAGTGAGCAGCATGCCCGCAAACTGCGCACACAGCGAACCGGTGCCAACCGGTACAGGAACCCATCCCTGATAAACACAAATCAAATGAACAACTGATGGCCATGCTTGCAGGGATCCTGTGGTTCTTCAGATGTATGCTAACATGTGGATTTTCTCCCTTTTAAAGCGAGGTCAGGCTGAGATACAAGGTACGTGGCCAATAGCAAATTTTTCAGTGTGTGCCCCAAAAGAAAGCTAAAACGCAAAGATTATGTTGCAGCAGTGATCTTGAATAGGAGTTTGTTACACCGTCTCTTACTGAAGTACCTGAACAGCCCTTCTTCAAGACACATGCAAAGTTTGGACAATGTCAGCCATAGTTCAAGGATGAATGGATCGAACTGTCAAATTAAGTTCATGTATCTTCCTTTTTTTTCTAGGCAGTTCTCCTAGTGTGGTCTAGAAACACATTTCCCAACCTCATTAGATATATTCAGTGTCCATAATCACTAGCTGACCCAGCTACCAGAGTGAGAAAGTGTGCTTTAAAACTTACAGGTGTAAACATTCAGGAAATGAATCTGTCAGGGTTCCAAGTAACACCCCCAATGAAAGAAGACTCTGAGGCTTGAGTTTCCTCAAAGTTCCCTTTTATTAGATATGTCGTATTGGCACATCTGGGAAAACCCGTGTCTGAAAGCTTCCAAGGTTTACCCACCCAAATGAAAGTTCAACTCCCTGCCCAGCACCCACATGTCCATCACATGACCCAATCGGGCTCCATCCCACCTGGGGATGCCTCCCAATCACACCATTCCAGGTGCAGGGCAAGATGTCCTTGACTCTCTGAGAAACGAATGTTGTTATGACTATATCTCTCACACTCCATATAATCCACCTCCCAATTTCCCACAGCATTAAAAGTGGCAGGTCTGAAGGTCCAATGCAAAAGAAGGCTTCCATGCCTGACAGAATCATTCCTCCTTTTTTTTTTAATTTCCAGCCCTTGTTTGTCTCAGATACACAATTCTCCTCTAACTCTGGGAACCAATCTAATTGCAGGTTCACATAGACAGATCTACTAATTACCTCTTTGTCCATGTAGCACATAGAGTCCCCTAGTCTCAAACTTTTAGGCAACTTCATGTAAAAATGTGAAATAAGTCAAGTAATTTCTGTAGTAATGCCTGATGCCTCCAGAATTTCCAAAATGACCAGGAAGCAAGCAAAATATCCAATAAGAAGTCAAAACTGGTTTGGGTTGACATATTATGCTGTCCCATCTTTTTAATTTTAACCATGGCTTGTGGAGCAAGTCACCGCAACCTGGTTCGTATGGAATATTAATCCATTGGTTTGCAAACCACCATTTGCTTCATTCATTCCTCTCACTAAGTCAAAATTCAACAGTCAAGATTATGGCATTATGTAATATCTGAACCCAGATAATTTTAGTCATGAAAGCCAGCTGGTTGGCTTTGGGCCAATCACCAGGAGATTGGGAATTCTAGTCCCAATCTTAGGCATGAAAGCCAGCTGGTTGGCTTTGGGCCAATCACCAGGAGATTGGGAATTCTAGTCCCAATCTTAGGCATGAAAGCCAGCTGGTTGGCTTTGGGCCAATCACGAGGAGATTGGGAATTCTAGTCCCAATCTTAGGCATGAAAGCCAGCTGGTTGGCTTTGGGCCAATCACCAGGAGATTGGGAATTCTAGTCCCAGTTTTAGGCATGAAAGCCAGCTGGTTGGCTTTGGGCCAATCACCAGGAGATTGGGAATTCTAGTCCCAATCTTAGGCATGAAAGCCAGCTGGTTGGCTTTGGGCCAATCACCAGGAGATTGAGAATTCTAGTCCCAGTCTTAGGCATGAAAGCCAGCTGGTTGGCTTTGGGTGAATCACCAGGAGATTGGGAGTTCTAGTCCCAATTTTAGGCATGAAAGCCATCTGGGTAACTTTGGGCCAAATACTCTTTCTCACAATGATGTCAGACTTGGACGACAAGTGGCTTGGTCCATTCCTGTCACAGCCACTGGATCATTCAACAATCAATTGATCTGGAAAATTAAAAATTAAAAAAACCCACAGATGCTGCACTTCCAGACAAACAATGAACGTATTTATGAGTTGCTCATCTGCGTTTTAATTGCATGATTGAATTGAAATAGACACTGTGAAACAAACTCATCTATTTTTGTACATATTCACAGCGGTTCTCCAAAGAAGCCTAAGGCTGCCCGGCATGTATATCGAATGGTTCAGTGCAATCACTTAAGCGTCTGAGCAAATGCCTAAATTAGAGGAACAGATTGACATTTTGCAGAATGTCCGGATCCTTCTCTTGGCCACTTCCCTGCCTCTTTCTTACCTGGGCCGAGATCAATGCCATGCAGAGAACAGAGGGAATTAATGATCTCTTAGGAAAGATAACAGCCCTTGGCTTCCAGGCATAGTCCTGGGGAGGGGAGGGGATTAGATATGACAGGGCCTTTCCCTGGCCTCCCCCTGCTGCTGCCTTTTTCAATTATAATTAAATCCCCCTCCAATCATCGAGGGTCAGCCATTGAAAACCTCCACCAAGCATCAGTGACTTTAAGTGAACAGGGTTAGTGAACCATATTGAAGGAACGGTGTTGCCTATTCATGATCTTTTCAATGAGATTTAGTCTATATGAACCTCATTTGCATATTGATACAGAGAGGGAGAGAGAGAGAGAGAAGGAGGCATTTCCAGGAGAACTATCTTGAACATATGAGCACCGTGGGGAGGAAAATGAAACTGTGCAAGAGATCGAGGCCCGGTGGAAATTTCAAGCCGGTGACACAAAGAGAAATACATACAGACATTGACAAGCACACATGTACCACGGAGAAAGAGAGAGAGAGAGAGAGAGAGAGAGAGACATGCACATCTGTTTCCAGGTTGCAAAATCTGGCACCTGGTAGATAGGAAGTCAGTGCAGAATTGAAGAGCATAAATATTGGGAGGTGGCTTGGAGATCGTCTAGTCCAATCATCTGCCCAGTGCAGAAATCCCGTTGCTACATCATCCCTGATAGTTGGCCATCAAGCCAACCAGTTAAATGTCTTTTAATGAAGGAAAACCCATTGCCTCTAAAAGGCAGTTAGAGTAGTAGTGAATTCAAATGTTTTTACTACGGGTTCTTGGGCATGCTTGGTGGGTGTGGTGTGGCTTGGTGGGCATCGCAGGGGAAGGATACTGCAAAATCTCCATTCCCACCCCACTCTGGGGCCAGCCAGAGGTGACATTTACCAGTTATCAAAACTACTTAAAATTTCCACTACCGGTTCTTTGAATTGCTCAAAATTTCCACTATTGGTTCTCCAGAACCTGTCAGAACCTCCTGGATTTCACCCCTGCAGTCGAGTCCCTTGTACAAGAAGCTCTCATTAATAAGAACATTTGCTTGATTGTTCTGGAACAATTCTGGACAACTCTGCCCTGTCTTCTATATAAGAGCACTTCAGATATTCAAAGACAGCCATTATATCTCCCTGGAATCTTCTCTTCTCCAGGCTAAAGTTATCTGTATTGCAACCATTCCTGGTATGTTTTTCTTTTTTCTTTCCAGGGCCTGTAGTCTTGTACTGCTCTAGACACACTCCAGTCTGTCAATCTTCTTCTCAAAACACAATGCCCCAAGGTTGACATAATATTCCAGGTGCAGCCTGATCTTGCAAAATGAAATGGAATGATGACTTATCTCGTTCTCAATGCCATCTAAGATGGCTTTTTTTTTACTACTGTATCACTCTGTTGGCTCATGTACAGCTGGCATGATGACCTTCCCTGCACTATCCCATACAAACATATCCTATTCTTACAGCTCTGATTTATCTTATCTAAATCCAGAATTTTGCATTTGTCCCTATTTAGATTCATCATGCTGATTAGTGTCTATTCATTTCAGGTTGTAAAAATTGTCCTGAAACTTGAAACTTCTATGACGTGTTTTTTTTTAATTCCTACTATCTTTAAATCATCCAGAAATTTGATAATCCAAGTCATTTATCAAAGTGAATAGCACAAGGCTTCAATCAACACATGTGATGACTCTCCCAGATACCTCTCCAGATGTAAGATCAGAGGAGGATGAACCAGTTCTGGGCACGTCAGGAAGGGAGTTGGTCAATGGCTTCGAGAAGGCATCTGAGAATGATTTGGCTGAAGCACAGCTGCAGCTGGTCAATGGTGAGGAAGAGGAACTGCCTTCTGCACCTGGTCCAAGAACATGTAGGGCAGAGAAAAGGCAGGAGCAGCGAAGGTCAGCCCGATTGCTTGCGATGAGGCATCCTTGCCCTTCCCGATGGGCTGCCCCAAGTCATTAAGCACAGCAGACAGAGGGAGACAATGTTGGGAACAATGTGTTTGTTTTCCTGCTGTGTGTTCTTGTTTTGAACTTTGGATCATGTCTCTTCAGCTGTTTACCTTACCTTGCCTTTGGATTTGACTTTGTCTTGGAACTTGCCTTTACCTTAGGAACTTGCATTTTGCCTAGTGGACTGGACCTGCCTTTGCCTCGAGAACTAATATTGGCTTCATTTGATTAGCCTATGGAACTTATTGGGGTTGAGCTGGTGCCGGCACAAGGAATTTCTAGGGAATACCAATTCAGGCTCAGAAGCCTTAATAAAGACTCCTTATGCCCATAAGGTGTGGGGGTGGGACAGCATAACACACTGTGGTAAACTTCAACACTTCCACTCAGGTCCAAGTCCAAGCTATTGACTTGTAGCCTTTGACTACTGTTCTTCCGTTCTTTGATTCAACTGTATCCATTTAATGGTAGCACAGCCTATTTTGCAATCTTCTCTTGTTAGAATCTCATTGGAGACTTTGTGGGATGCTTTGCAGAAGTCAAGTCCCATCATGCAGAGATGAAATTCAATTTTTTTTTTTACTACTGGTTCTTTGGGTGTGGCTTGATGGGCATGGCAAGGAAGGATACTGCAAAATCCCCATTCCCTCCTCACTGCTGAGGGGAAGGATACTACAAAATCTCCATTCCCTCCTCACTGCTGGGGGGAAGGATACTACAAAATCTCCATTCCCACCCCAGTCTGGGGCCAGCCAGAGGTGGCATTTGCCAGTTCCCCGAACTACTCAAAGTTTCCGCTACCAATTCTCCAGAACCTGTCAGAACCTGCTGAATTTCACCCCTGCCATCATGTGTGCTTGCATTCTCACACTTAACTGTCTAAAAAGGAGTTCAAGTTGCTCATTTCTAAATACTGGCAAATCGACTCTTTAATCATTTGTGCCTAAGTTTGTCCCAGTATTGATTCAAGCTGACCCTGGTTAACCTAAATTGTAGCTATCAAGGTGATTTACGTACTTCTAGCACAATGCTAGAGCTCTGCACCCAAAGTTACCTCTCCAACTTCAGCTGAAGACTAACATTGATCTTAGCCAAAAGGCCAAGACTCCTTCCCTGCTTCGCTTTGATGCTCATGTTTCATGAAATAGGGTTTAAGTCCACACAGTTTTTAAACAAATACTATATTCAATGTCTTCCATCTCACCAACATGAGTTAGGATGGAGCAGGAGTCTCTAGTATTGTAGTTTAATGCAAATGTATCTAATTTTCCTTTTAAGTCAGTATCTTAATCAAAATTCAGTTTTCTTTTGGAACAAACAATTCTTTGTTGCACTGAATCTCCCCAATGAAATGATATGTACAAAAATACATTTATATGTAAAACCAACATCACAATAGGGTAGAGGAAATTGCTTGTTAATACGTCACTTTTTTAAAAAAAAATATGCATAATAAGGTAGGCTTAGAAGAAATGCATATAAAATGTATTAGAGATTTTCATGAGAACTTAGAAATATACACAAAGTACAGCAGAAAGAGTAGAAGCTAAACTTCAAAATGGAAAAATGAGAAGCCAAGAGGAATTGAAAATCACTAATGCACACCACAGAATTCTTTACATCTAAGGAAAACTGAAAAGCATGGAAAGTGATTAGTGTGCATTGTTAAATCCTTTATATCACACTGGATAAGTTGGGGACTGCAGTTTAATTCTTTGGCCTCTGAGAACCATAAGTGGTGCAACTGGAAATGCCATCACATTAGAGGTGGTATTCAGCAGGTTCTGACCACTCCTGGAGAACCGGTAGTGGAAATTTTGAGTCGTTTGGAGAATCGGTAAATTACCACCTCTGACTGGCCCCGCTCCCATCTATTCTCTGCCTCCCGAGTCCCAGCTGATCAGGAGGGAATGGGGATTTTGCAATAATCTTCCCCTGGAGTGGAGAGAGAATGGAGTTTTTACAGTATCCTTTCCCTGCCACGCCCACCAAGCCATGCCCATAGAACCGGTAGTAAAAAAAAATTGAATCCCACCACTGCATCACATGATTGTTACAGGTAGAAACAACATTTTTAATCATCTGGGACAAATTAGGAAAGTTACAAAAAACCAAAAGCTTAATGATACCCATTTTAATCCCTTTACACAAATACCAGAATGGAAACATCTACCTGATTTTAGAGTCAGAAATGCTCTTAGTGAAAATGTTGGCCTCACCCATTCCAAGGCAACTCCCTCTTTCACATGTATGATGGGAGAGTTCAGAGAGATGTGCTACTATTCTTTCCAAATTTCCCATGGCACAGCTGCCCAGTGTCCCCTTTCATGTTTGTTTAGTCCTCAGGCAATCAGGCTCCTCAGCCAGAGTCCATTGGAGTTGGGTGGTTAATACATTCAAATAAATGTAGAAAAGACGTGGAGACTCTGGAAAGAGTGCAGAGAAGAGCAACCAAGATGATTAGGGGACTGGAGACTAAAACATATGAAGAACGGTTGCAGGAGCTGGGTATGTCTAGTTTAATAAAAAGAAGGACCAGGGGAGACATGACAGCAGTGTTCCGACATCTCAGAGGTTGCCACAAAGAAGAGGGAGTCAAACTATTCTCCAAGGCACCTGGGGGCAGGACAAGAAGCAATGGGTGGAAACTAATCAAGGAGAGAAGCAACTTAGAACTAAGGAGAAATTTCCTGACAGTTAGAACAATTAACCTCTGGAACAGCTTGCCTCCAGAAGTTGTGAATGCCCCAACCCTGGAAATCTTTAAGAAGATGTTAGATAGCCATTTGTCTGAAATGGTATAAGGTTCCTGCCCACGCAGGAGGTTGGACTAGAAGACCTACAAGGTCCCTTCCAACTCTGCTATTGTATTGTATTGTATTGTATTGTATTGTATTGTATTGTATTGTATTGTATTGAATTGAATTGAATTGAATTGAATTGAATTGTATAAATAACCAGAGAGTCAAGCTTATAATGTAAGCTTATAATGCAATTACAAAAAACTAACAGGGAAAAGAAAATTAATATCCATTTGAAAAGGCTATTCTTGTTGTCCAGTGGTAGGGTTCGGATACACCTACATTGAGCCTCACAAGGGTTCTTGCTTTGTCAATCAGAAACATAACAGCTCTGCCGAGCCTTAATTTGGGCACCTATTTCTTCTTGCTGTGGTTGTTGTTCTTTATTAATAAAACCTGCATTTCATCCAAGTGCCCAGAAGGACATATATGGGAATCTCTCCTCATTTTAGCCTCTCAAACAGAATTCTGTGAGAAGGTTGGGTGAAGAGATAACATCTGGCTCTAAGGAACCCCATGAATCCTAATGCATACCCCCAAGGCACTGGATAGGGAAGATCCCTGTTCGGACAAGAGGTCAGATTACCTTGTGATTAAAGTAAAGCCCCTTACCACCAACCAGGGTGGCCAAAAAATAATAAGACCACCTGCAAGGCAGAATTCTTGAGCCATGCCAACTTTGCTAATTCCAGAATGAATTGACAAAGCCACAGCAATGAGAAGCTTCCTATTTTTCCCCCTATAACCAAAGAGATGCCAATGATATCAGGGTGGGCAAATGGTAGCCATTTCCCAAACTGTGATTTTGCAATTGGCTATATAATTTCCAATGAATTTCAGAAGAGAATCTGCAAAAATCCATTGGAATATAATTTATAGCATGGGGGTGGGGGTATGATAGCTACACTTCACAATGAGTGAGAAACACAAAGGGGATGAAATCACAGGTTAATTTTATATATAAATTATATCACACACACACACACACACACATGTATATATGTATGTGTGTGTGTGTGT
The DNA here is from genome assembly GCA_039707465.1 of Rhabdophis nuchalis. Taxonomy (NCBI): domain Eukaryota; kingdom Metazoa; phylum Chordata; class Lepidosauria; order Squamata; family Natricidae; genus Rhabdophis; species Rhabdophis nuchalis. Next base: position 47,119,561 of record CM077643.1, on the reverse strand, counting down.
GTGCATATATATGTGTGTGTGTGTGTTACAGTTTTGAGCTGATCAATAAATAAGTCAGGGAGACTAGGATAGATCTATTTCGAGCTTATTAGCTCTCATCAGCTAGCCATACCCTTACTGGGATTCGAACCAGGGCTGTATTACATGCCATGTGAGAGCCTTGCCATTAAGCCAGCTAGGTTCTGTTCTTGTCAGCTGAGACAGGAGGATAGTTATATATAATTGTTTCCACAACAACCTGTTAAGGCCCCAATTAAGGGAGGAAGCACATTTTGTAGACTCCTTGGCTTTCTATGTAATTCCATGTAAAATCTGCCCTGCCACTTACATAGGACAAACCAACAGAAGGATAAGTGCACGTATCACAGAACACAAAAATGCATTAAAAATCATCTTAATACCTCATCTCTTTATCAACATTTCAAAACTACAGGACATGACATTGACTTTCAAGGAACTAAAATGATCTCCAAGGCTGAACAGCTGAACAGGAGAATAATCAGAGAAGCTATTGAAATAGAGAAGTAACCTAACAATATGAACAAACGTGATGACACCTCCCGCCTACCAGACATCTAAAAACCAGCACTGACCAACAGACGAGCCCCACCCTTCACCCAAGCCATTGAAATTCAAAATAAAGAGAAACATACAAATAAGACCAATCAGCATCAATCTACCAATCATGATACAGCTGCACAGCCAATCAATCCACTCACAACAGTCAGCACTCCACACACACACCCAAGATTTAAGGAAGGGCGACGCCTTCGTAATCGCAGACCGAAGCCTGAGGATGGCAAGTGAGATCTTGCCAAAATGTTGCAATAACAATTTCATGCTATATACACGGGAAAATACCCGAAGACAGCAATACCAGCATACCTACAGGCTTCGGGGATTTTCACGGGTGTAGGTATGCTGGCATTGCTGGTTTTGGGGATTTTCCCGTGTATATAGCATGGAGATATTATTGCAACGTTTCGACAAGATCTCACTTGTCATCATTAGGCAGGCTTCTGTCTGTGACTGTGACTGCGGAGGCATCGCCCCTCTTTAAATCTTGGTGGGGGGCTGGAGTGCTGACTATTGTTGTGAGTGGGTTGATTGGCTGTGCAGCTGCATCATGACTGGTAGATTGATGCTGATTGGTCTCATTAGTATGTTTCTCCTTGTTTTGAATTTCAACGGCTTGGGTGGAGGGTGGGGCTCGTCTGCTGGTCAATGCTGGTTTCCAGATGTCTGGTAGGCGGGAGGTATCATCACATTTGTTCATACTGTTAGATTGCTTCTCTACCCCCCCCCCCAAGATTTAAAGAGGGGCGATGCCTCCGCAGTCACAGTCACAGACAGAAGCCTGCCTGATGATGACAAGTGAGATCTTGTCGAAACGTTGCAATAACATCTCCATGCTATATACACGGGAAAATCCCCAAAACCAGCAATGCCAGCATATATATATGAAGAAGGCTAATAGTCCTGAAATGAATCCATCCTGGTCTCTTTATTTTCAGCCCTTATAAAATCTAACACATATCTAAAAAATGTCACACAGCAGTAATCTAATTGGTTCTCTGTCTGGATGATCTCTAGGTTGAGCCGAAGGGCAGAGAGGGATGATGTTAAGTCTCCTCCCCTTAAAGGGACCCTTGAACAGGAGCTGTGATAATATTCTCATATATATATGTGTGTGTGTGTATGTATGTATGTATGTATATATACATACATACATACATACACACACATACACATACACATACACATATACATATACATATATGTTAGATTTTTAAGGGCTGATTAAAATGAGAGACCAGGATGGATCCATTTCCAGCATATAAGGCAAGCCTTTCTACGCCTTGAGCTAACCGGTTTCCCTGATTACATCAACCTTTTTACAGGACTCTATTGATGAGATGAATATATATATTCATTCATTCATTCATTCATTCATTCATTCATTCATTCATTCCAAGGCTCTGAAAGCTGCAAAAGGAATACAGAATAACACAGCTGTAAGGGACCTTGGAGATCTTCTAGTCCAACTCTCTGCTTGAACAGGAGATCCTATATCATTCTGGACAAACGGCTATCCAATATCTTCTTTAAAACTTCCAGTGATGGAGCACCCACAACTTCTGGAAGCAAGTGTTCCACTGATTAATTGTTCTCACTGTCAGGAAATTTCTCCTTAATTCTAGGCTGCATCTCTCTTTGATAAGCTTCCATCCATTACATCCTGTCCTGCCCTCAGGTGCTTTGGAGAACAGGCTGGCTCTCTCTTTTCTGTGACAGCCCCTAAAATATTGGAAGACTGCTATCATGTCATTCCTAGTTCTTCTCTTTGTTAGAATAGACATACCAAGTTCCCTCAACCATTCACCATATTCTTTAGCCTCCAGTCCTGGGGCTCACACACCACCCAACGGACTCAGTTTGACTATTCCTGCTTTGTAAAAGATGGGAAACAAAAAACACTCAATCCCACTCCCCAAAACTGGAGAAGATAATAGAAAATATCTCCCTTTCCATTATAATATTAAGGCCTCTTCAAGGTCCCTTCCAACTCTGCTATTGTATTGTATTGTATTGTATATAAGTTCTATGCACACTATGCCACCTTGAAAAATATGGAGAATCACTCAAGCTGCAGTCAACCTTGAAGAGTCATGCAAATGGGCTCTTCTGTTTAGTTCCTGGAATAATGTATAGATTGGGACTTAGTCATCCACCAAATTTTGCTGTTCCCAAATTATTTGATGCAGAAAAGTTCAATACAATTTGGCGATGCATAAAGAGAGAGGGGGAGAGACTCAAGGAGTCAATACAAGAATACTTTTGGATAAGTTACACATTCCTAGAGGTAATCTAATCATATGAGATCATATGTGCAAGAACTTATTTCTTGCTATGTGAGAAGTTGACAAACATGTCACACTTGTACAAGTGTCAAGAAAACTGCCTGGGAGGGTGAATGATGTCACCAAGAGCCCAGTTTGACTTGAAGGAGCCTCTTAAAGGTCTGGAAGGACTTCTCTGCTTGCACACTCATTGAAGAGATGATACATTGGGCTTCCATCTCTGCTTCTGGGCTTCCTTTCAAATGTGATCAAGGCTGACCATCTATTAGTCAAAAATTCCCTACGTAAGTGTTCTGACCCCCCTTTCTCCGACTAATACAAGACTGGCTGCTTGCCACTGACTCTCTTGGCTGCTTTCCTGAATGACTCTGAACAGATACGAAGCTTCCTAATTCGACTAAACACGAAAATCAACACGAATAAACACAACCCTAGAAACCCAACATTGTTCTCTACAAGGACTTTCTTAGCAAAGACTTCCTTTTAAACCCTCTTGGGAGGGGCCAGTCATTAGGCAGCTGGGACTAATTCAACTCCTTCGAGTTTGCTTCTGATGCAATTGAAGCCTCCTTTTTTCAGCCCTTCTCAATCTAGCATCAGGGACAAACTGGCCTTGATCCTCCCCACTACTCCAAGACCCAGGTGCCTCCTGATGACCAGCCGGGCTCTCTGCTCTCTCAAGGTCACCCTCCTCCTCCAGAGCAGACTCATAGGACTCCTCACTAGAGGAGTCCATCAGCAGCTCATCCAGAGCCGGCTGGACCACAACAAGTAAGTAAACTTGAATACTTAGCTTAATTTAGTTACCAAATTCACAGTCTCTCAATCTCTCAAACTGGGCTATCATTACATACCAAGACATTGCCCACTTTCTGATTTAGTTCCCCCATCCCCCCCCCACCCCAAAATGATAAAAATCAAAACAAAATGTATTGGGTGGTTAGGAGTAAACAATACATGCTAAGGACCATTTGCAGAAGACTTGAGCCAAAATGTACACTTTAGAGCAGGGGTCTCCAACCTTTGCAACTTTAAGCCTGAAGGACTTCAGCTCCCAGAGTTCTCCAGCCAGCAAAGCTGAAGTCCTTCAGACTTAAAGTTGCAAAGGTTGGAGACCCCTGCTTTAGAGGGAATCTACCTAAATTTTAAAAATATAAATTATGATGAAAAGGAAGAGGGAACCTTTAAAATATATATATCAAAAATGTACAAACACAACAGAATACAAAAAAAAAATTAAGGTCCTAAAAATGACAATTAGAGAGAAATTAAATTTGAATGCTTCTTAATCTTAGAGCAATTTCCATGCATATTCGGAACCACAGAATTGTAATAGCTGGGTGGGATCATATCTATTTTAGATAAAACAAATGGAATATCCATGAGATGGGAAGGGGGAGATAGAAGCTTAACCACAGCACCTAACCAACCCGCCCTGTGTGTGTGCGTGCGCATGTGGGTGCATGCTTGTGAGTGAGATGACTGAGAAGTTTTTCTCATTCATAAGTGAACATTCATTTCCTGCCTCTTTGACACTGAAAATAATTGAAAAAGGGAAAGACCTAAAAGCATTATGTAACTATCAATGGATCAGAAGTCAGTTTCCTCTTCCTCTGCACAACACAGTCCGCAAGTTTAAATTGCCCCTTTGTTCCAGAGAGCTGTAACCCTACAAAGTTTGATAGCAGTGCTAAACTTTACTCTTATAAATGGAAGATTAACATTTTCTGGAACTTTACCCTAATCCTTATTTGGCGTTAACCTCTAGCTGCCAGGATTAGTAATTCTTACCCACTCCCCCCCAGAACAGAGGAAATTTCTTGACTGCAACAACCAGCTGCATTGTCTCCTTGCTTGCATTATCTTTGTGGGACAGGATGCTGGGAGATACCAAGAAAAGAGAATTCCGTGTCACAGACAGAACCGATCTGTCCTGATCCAAAAATTGGTTTCACACACAGAAGGTCTAATGCACTCAAGAGAGATTTGAATGAAAACTGTTACTCCTGTCATTTTAATGAAAGGTGGGGAATTTTCTCTGGCCTATGTTAAACTCATTTTATATTGACCCATGGTTTGCAGCTTTTATATGTCCTACACTTTACAGATTCTATATGTAATTCTATAGAAATTTGCATCTGGAAATCTTTGTTTCATATACATTCTAGAGACTTAAAATGCATCACAAAATTCAGAGCATTACATAATCTGAACAGAAAATGTATTCTAATGATTAACGGTCATTCGTCTATGTCTTTGTTGCCAGCCCTTATTAAGCCACATTAACTTTGTGTTCAGTGCAAAAACTGATTGAAATTAATTGCAATGAGGCCAGAGAACGTGTAATAGTATCTCTTTGCCCTTTTCTTTTACATTTTGTTCAAAAGTGTGTAGAAACAGCAAGTACCTCTGGTCCTTAAAAGTAGCCTACAGGAAAGCTCCAAAGGTTTTATACTACTGTATATAAATTGGCTACAATTTGCTTTTCTTAAATAAGAGGTTACCGTATTGCAAGCTTAGGATCATCCTTTATATACTATATTTACAGGAATGTCAAAGATCTCATTGAAGTAATTAAGACAATTCCAGAGGCTAGTGCTTCTTCTGGTAAAGAAATGTTTTGGGACCAGCTATCCTCACAAGATTTTTATTTTTATTTTGGATGGTTAAGTATTTCTCACCAGCCAAAATATGAATACATTCACTTCATGCCATATGGTTATATTTTTTATAATTTGCCTGTTTCTATACTTTTATTGTAACACTTCCCTCCAAAGTCTACGATTAGGATGGCCTGAAAATGCATGAAAGAAATACAATTGTCTTTCCTTGTTTATTTTGTTGTTTATTTCCTTGTTTATTTTGAAATAAACAGGGGAGGGGGGTTCTAAATTTGTAGTTTTTGTAGCACTCTGCAGTCCTCCCTTCCCTATTCCATTTAAAGGTCACCCCTACTGATGTTGATGAGGTCAGCAAAGTTATACAATACAAAGTTATTGTATAACAAAGTCAGCAAAGTTATACAATACAATACAATACAATACAATACAATACAATACAATACAATACAATACAATACAATACAATACAATACAATAGCAGAGTTGGAAGGGACCTTGGAGGTCTTCTAGTCCAACCCCCTGCCTAGGCAGAAAGCCCTATACCATTTCAGACAAATGGCTATCCAACATCTTCTTAAAGACTTCCAGTCAACTTCTGGAGGCAAGCTGTCCCACTGATTAATAGTTCTAACTGTCAGGAAATTTCTCCTCAGTTCTAAGTTGCTTCTCTCCTTGATAGAGGAAGGGGAGAGAGGAAGAGGAAGGAAGGAATTTATGATTTGACCAAGACACGGATTTCTGTTGCTGTTCTTGTTCCTCTTCAGTGAGAGCTAGCCTGAAGTGAGTGAGGCATCATTTAAACCAATGTTTTCCAACCTTGTTTTCCAACTTGGAAATGTGTGGACTTCAACTCCTAGAATTCTCCAGCCAGCTTGAAGACCACACATCGTCAAGCACTGATTTAAAGCCTGAAGGGACCTGAATGTTTCTCTCTCTCTCTCTCTGAGCAGAATGGCTGAAATGGTGCAGGGCCCAAGGAAAACAGAAGCCTGGCTGATTGTGCCCAAACTCATCAGTGGAAGAAGCAGAAAGACGGCATTATGACCAGGAAGAGACTCAGAGCAGAGAACCAGTCAGGTTTAGCTTAGTCTAGTGACAACAGATTTCCAAAATATCCCATCCCTGAATTATGCAGGGAATCCTTGGAAGAGCCTGGAGTGATCAATGGGGCAGTGGCCAAGGCCAAACCAAGAGGCCTAGCACCAGAGGCAATGACCTACCAGAAAGGTCTGGCTTTGGTGGCTGCCAACTACTTCACTGATTAAGATTGGTTGGGACTTTCTGAGGAAGGACACTGGGAGATGGAGAGGGTGGTGGGAGGAACCCCAGGGCTAGGATGTGTTGTGGCCCGCCAGTGATTGCAGGGGTTGACTTGGGAGCGAGGCCACAGGTGGACGATGAATGGCTGCTCCCAGAGGAAAGAAAAAAGGAGCCAAAGGGGAGTGGAGTTTGCAGAAGACAATTAGTTCGCTTAATTGGCTTGTGATCCTCCAAGACTCCTTGCCAGGTTTTACAGAAACCAGCTTGTCAGCTCTCCAAGCCAGATAAGGTCTGTGACTGTAAATCCTCCCTTGAAAGACTTTGCTGAATGTGAACGAGCAGATTTCACAGTGAATTAATAAAAGGCATTTTTGTCGGGACAAGGAGTTTGCTTCATGTTCTTGGGAAGCCTGGGTCAGAAACAGGATGCTTGGTGAACTACAAGACCAAAAGCCTAGTGTTCATTGGGAGACTATGAGTACCCCATCCTCAACGGTGGCCACGGGGAAGGAACCGTTGTCCAGGACTCATAGAAAGTAGCCTGGAAAGGATTAGGCTACCAATCCATAACTCATACATTACCCAGGACATGGGATTCGTCTCCCCACCTGCCTGTGCTCACTACCATCCTAAGTCTAACCTACGACAGTGACATCAAATCCACCAAGCGTTTCATGTTCAGCGGCTGAGTGGATGATGCAGCAGGCAAACGTGGTCTCCCGCATCGGCCCTTTTTCGTGGAGTTAATGCTAGTTCCTTGTTTGTTTCACAAGCCTCTTCCTGCAATCTTTGCAAGTGAATATTTAACCCCTCGCAAATTATAATCATTGCTTCATATTTCTTTTTCTTTTTTCTTTTTTTTTTAAAAAGACACAACGGTAATTAATTTTTACTCCATCATTACCAAAAAGCCATCTGCTCTGCTGCAAGAAAGCAGCCAACAAGAAAGGAAAATTCGCAGTTGTTTTTTCTGTGCCAGGACCACCGTTCCTTGTGCACTGCTGTTTGCGTTTGACAAGCATTTGTTAGCATCAGGCTCAACAGAAAGGAGGAATTGAAAACGAGAGAGACCGCAGCTGCCACGCTTTTGGGTGCCCACGCTCCATGCACAGCCATGTTGGAGCCCTTTCCTAGCGTTATGTCTGGCGGATGAAGGCTGGAGATATCCTTCCCATTCTCCTGCTTCCCTTCTCCTCCAGCATCGCAAGAAGCATGGAAATATTCTTAGCCAACCATCACATAATTAATATACACTCAAGCCCACAACACTGGACTTGGTTTCTGTCCCAGAAAAAAACTGGGCAGTTTTCAAGAAATCCCTGAATTCCAGCCTCCGTTTTCCCATCCTATGATCTGGTAACATTTCTTCAAGTACGCATCCAAAAATGAATTCCATTGCTGTGTGTGACTTGTGTGAAAGTTGCAAAACTACTACAAACCAGAATTCAGGTTTCCCAAATGGATTCCAGCCTCATTCAAAAAGAAGGATTATTTAACACAAACGCAGCCCAAATAAACCCACAAACTACTTGGTATATGACTTCCCCCCTTCACCCCAGACTTCCATGGTAAGGGCATTTTAAGATGCTGGGAATTATTTATTTATTTTATTTGTCGAATTTATATAACCGCACCCTTTCCCCGAAGGGACCCGGGGCGGTGCACAGGAAGTTAAAACACACAGTATCACAATATAAATAATAAATACCAGATTAAATAAATTATCCCTGTGCTAAAATGTAAAAGGTTAAAACATAATCCCATTTAAAACCCAATTAAAACAATTTATTGTACAGACTGTAGGCTAGGTAAATAACTTAGGCCAAGCCGGCCTGATGAAACAGGAGTGTCTTTAATTTCTGGTGGAAGGTGCGGAGGTCCGTGGTTGTTCTGAAGTCGGGGGGTAGGTCGTTCCAGAGGGTTGGGCCCATCACAGAGAAGGCCCTTCCCCTGGGCGTCGCCCGCTGGCATTGCTTGGTGGATGGCACCCGGAGAAGTCCCTCTCTGTGGGAGCGGATCAGCCGCAGGGATGTATGAGGTAGGATGCGGGAAGACCTCACATGAATTTTAGAGAGAGGTGGGGGAGGGGGGAGATCTTGATTTCCATGACAGTGAGACATCAGCAGTATTAGGATGTTTGCTTGTAGAGAAATTGTCACACACGGGTAGTCCTTTTTCTTACAACTCTTCGTTTAGCAACCATTCAAAATTACAACAGCAGTGAAAAAAGTGATCTAAGTAATTCTCACTTACCATCCCCATGGTCATGTGATCAAAATTCAGCCACTTGGCAATCAGTATGCATTTACTATGGTTCCCCGATTCCTGGGGTCATGTGACCTACTTTGACAGCCTCTGATAAGCAAAGGCAATGGAGGAAGGTGGATTCACTTAACAACTGTGTGATTCATTTAATAATTGAAGTGACTTGCTTAACAACCATGCAAAAATGTTGTAAAATAGGGTGTGATTCACTTAGCAACATTGCCTTGCTTAGCAATGGAAATTCTGGCTCCAATTGTCATAGTAAATCGAAGGCTATCTGCAGTGGAGTCCCCCAAGGCTCTGTTTTAGGCCCAGTACTCTTTAACATCTTCATCAACGATTTGGATGAGGGGATAAATGGGGAACTCATCAAATTCGCAGACGACACCAAACTGGCAGGAATAGCCAACACTCCAGAAGATAGGCTTAAGATACAGAAGGATCTAGACAAACTTGAACATTGGGCACTGTCTAATAAAATGAAATTCAATTGTGAAAAAAGTAAGGTCCTACATATAGGCAAGAAAAACCAAATGCACAAGTGCAGTATAGGTGGTACCTTGCTCAATAGTAGCAACTGTGAGAGGGATCTCGGAATCCTAGTGGACAACCATTTAAATATGAGCCAGCAGTGTGCAGCAGCTGCCAAAAAAGCCAACACAGTTCTAGGCTGCATCAACAGAGGGATAGAATCTAGATCGCGTGAAGTGTTAATGCCACTGTATAGTGCCTTGGTAAGGCCACACTTGGAATATTGCATACAGTTTTGGTCGCCACGATGTAGAAAAGACGTGGAGACTCTGGAAAGAGTGCAAAGAAGAGCAACCAAGATGATTAGAGGACTGGAGACTAAGACATATGAAGAACGGCTGCAGGAGCTGGGTATGTCTAGTTTGATGAAGAGAAGGACCAGGGGAGACACGATAGCAGTGTTCCAATATCTCAGAGGGTGCCACAAAGAAGAGGGAGTCAAACTTTTCTCCAAGGCACCTGGGGGCAGGACAAGGAGCAATGGGTGGAAACTAACCAAGGAGAGAAGCAACTTAGAACTAAGGAGAAATTTCCTAACAGTAAGAACAATTAACCTCTGGAACAGCTTGCCTCCAGCAGTTGTGAATGCCCCAACCCTGGAAGTCTTTAAAAAGATGTTAGACAGCCATTTGTCTGAAATGGTATAAGGTTCCTGCCCATGCAGGGGGTTGGACTAGAAGACCTACAAGGTCCCTTCCAACTCTGCTATTGTATTGTATTGTATTGTATTTAATTGGACTTTCATAGGCTTTTCACTTATAGATCTGCCGTAAATGACTTGATGTCCTGAGTGAGATGTTGAACTGATGTGCTTGTATGGTGATCATTATTATTTTTCTTTCTGAAAGATAAGGCCAGAAAAACAGAAGATTCATGTGACTGTGGGGGTGCTACAAGGACCGGTTGTAAGTCATTTTTTGTAATGCTGTTATAATTTCAAATGACTGCTAAACAAGTGGTTATAAGTTGAGGACTACATGTACTGAGAAGGTTAGCCTATTTTTATGTACGTTACTTTTAATTATCCTTATATGCAATAGCGTATAATATCCCAACATCGCACAAATCCAGTGGTGGAATTCAGCTGGTTTGGGCTGGTTCAGGCAAACCAGTTGTTAAATTGCTGGCTGCCCCTTCCTGCCCTGCCCCTTCCAGGAATTGCCTGCACCCCATTTTGGCTCCCAGGTGAGTGCAGGGAGGCCTACTAGGCCCAAAACAGGATGCAGGGGTTTGTGTGGCATGGCTCTCCCATTGCCTGTTTTTGTTCCCGAGTTGTGCAGGAGGCCGAGTGCTGCCTGTCACACACCCTGGCCATACCCACCATGGCCATGGCCACCCAGCTGGTGATTAGGGCAGGGAATCGGTTGTTAAACTATTTGAATCCCACCACTGCACAAATCATTTTACACACCATGTTTGTTTTCCATATTACGACGCATAAGTGACCATCTTTTCTCAGCAAAGATCTTTTAAAGCAGGAAGTGATCAGACCTGGCATAGTCTGTCTGGAAAGCCTGTCCCTTCACCTCTGAGCAACAGTCTTCAAAAGCAACATATGGAAATCGCTTGCCTTGAAATCCACCCAGTTCTTGGGCCGGCTGGTCTTAATTCCTATCCCCATCTTCCAGTCTCTGCCCTAGCAGCAGAGAGAATGTATGAAAGGCCTTCTCTCTCTTTTTTGGAGCAAACGAAGGTTTTTCTGATCCAGCATTCTGTTGTAAACACCAGCCAGCCAAATGCTTCCAGATGATCACAGTCAGAACATGAAAATCATGGCAGTCCCCATCATCAGCAACTTGAATTCAGATGTCTCCTGCTGGCAACTCCACAAAGGAAATTCACTTAGCTGTCATGGCTAATAGGTACCGCTAAGCCTACTTTTCCATGAATTTGTCCAGTTTCTTCTCTTTTTTTCAAATTGCTTGCTAATTGTGAATTAATGCAATAATTGGGAATCTTAATTTCTTTTATTTGCGCATCTATGCTGCATTCAATCTATATTAAATCTATATGTGTGCTGCTGTCTCTTGAGTTGCACACTCTTAATTTCCTTCTGAAGAAATATTGCAAGTGTAGCACACCCCATTCATAACAAAGGGTTTAAGTGTCTCCTCTTTTGCTCCGTTAAACATATTTCACTTGAAGGTGGCATTAAGACCACACGCAAGTAAAATTCAATGAAACAATTGTTCAATTCACAATTTAATTTGGAGGTCAAAGCACTGATTTAGGCCTGGGCAACTGACTATAAACTATTCACTGTTTTTTGCCACATGATCCAGGAGGCCCTGAGCTGCAACAGCTTTGCTGCTCTAATCCTCCTTAATTTGAGAGCAAAGCAATCACATGCGATATTAAGAATATTTTGAGCACATACTATGCCCATTTTGTTCGGGTCACTCCTGACCTGAGATAAAAAAGATTCTTGGGCCTCACTCAGAGGCTCAGGTGGGGATCAAGTTGATAGAAGGGGTTCCAAGTAACTGAGAAAGCAAAGGCTGCATGCATGGCCTGGGTCTCCCCGGTTTTTTTTTTTAAGTTTGGGAAACAGACCCCCTTAACAAAACTGTGCAGGTAAATTGTAATACTTCCACACCATTCCAAAACTTAACATTTGGTACAAAGTAAGAAATGGCAACAACTACAAAAGCCCCCAAATTATGAGTGTTTATGGGTCTCAATAAACATATATATTTTTTAAAAAAAATCTGCATCCCTCAGGATTAATTCTAATTAATTAATTCTTTGGGCCAACAAAAAAAGAAAAAGGAACTATGGGAACTTTTTTTAAAGTTTTATAAATTTATCAAAGCTGGGAAATCAGTCAAAACAATTACACCCTGAAGAATGTAAGAGAGCCAGAGCATTTTCTGCAAAATGAGAGAGCTACGGGTTTTTTTTCTAATATAAGTTTATTTACTCTTTTTTTTTAAAGACAGATTTTCCATTACATACGCAAACAATATATTGCAACAATATACATTCATTAAACCAATAGCTTCCAGAGAATAATTAAGACTATTTTGGGTTTCCTTTTCTGTGTTTCATCCAATTGTACCATAGATTCCAACAGTTGTAGTAATCTGTATCCTTCTGGTTCCTGAGTATTTTCGTTAGACGGTCTGCTTCCGCGCATTCTGTGATTTTCCAGATCAATTTACTTTCTGAGGGTAGCAACTCGTTTTTCCATTCCTGTGTAAAAAGTATTCTAGCTGCTGTAATAATGTGGAGGGTCAGATACCATTTGTCCTTGTTTATTTTAGCGGGTTTCATTCCCAATAAAAAGACCTCTGGTTTCATCTCGACTGCATAACCTGTAATCTCTATGATCCATTTCCTAATCTTTAACCAATATTTGCCTGCTTGGGGGCAAGTCCACCATTGGTGATAATAAGTCCCTTTTTTATTTCCACATTTCCAACACGTTTGATGCATCCCTCTAGAGCAGCGCTGTCAAACTCCCAGCCTGCAGGGTGGATACATCATGTGCTGGCCACACCCATGCCCGGCTTAGCGAAGGAGGGGAAAGTCGCGATACATCATGTGATGATGCTGGGATGCTGTGAGTTTGATACCCCTGCTCTAGAGGGACATCTGATCTCCAAGCTGTAAGGAACACAGGAGACAAGCTTAATAAGTCACCCTAGGACAGGGGTCTGCAAAGTCGGCTCTTTTAAGACTGGTGGACTTCAACTCCCAGAGTCCCCCAGCCAGCATAGCTGGCTGGGGAATTCTGGGAGTTGAAGTCCACCAGTCTTAAAAGAGCCGACTTTGCAGACCCCTGCCCTAGGAGACGTAGAAGATCAATTTCAGGAAGTGTCTCCTCTCAGATGTTCCTCTCTGGACACGTTACTATCCATGGCATTTATCGTGAGGGTTTATCACACGTGGAGATGTTCAAATATCACACCCAGGTAGCCCTCAACATACAGACATTGATTTAGTGACCATTCAAAGTTACAACAGCACTGAAAAAAAGTGACTTACAACCAGTCAACACATCCTCTTAGTCACATGATCACACATTGTCCCAGGATCATATGATTGCCATTTGCCACATGATTTCCCAGTCAGCTTCCAATAAGCAAAGTCAGTAGAAGTCTGCAGAGATTCTCAGTCATCCAGGTCATGGTTGTCCCAAAGGTACTTTTTCAACAAGCAACTGAACGTTCTTGTTGTTGTTTTTTCTTTTAAGACGTTTCGCTTCTCATCCTGAGCAGTGCACCTGGCTCCTGTAGTCTGCAGGAGAATCTCTACCGACTTTCAGCCATACAATTTGGGATAAACACCGTTTGAATGGTGTGGGAGTAGGAATGGATTTCCCAGAGGAAGAAATCAGGAACCAGGATCACTACTCAGGTGACCCTGAGGACACTGATAAACCTCCAAGCACTTACAATACAATACAATAGCAGAGTTGGAAGGGACCTTGTAGGTCTTCTAGTCCAACCCCCTGCGTGGGCAGGAACCTTATACCATTTCAGACAAATGGCTATCTAACATCTTTTTAAAGACTTCCAGGGTTGGGGCATTCACAACTTCTGGAGGCAAGCTGTTCCAGAGGTTAATTGTTCTAACTGTCAGGAAATTTCTCCTTAGTTCTAAGTTGCTTCTCTCCTTGATTAGTTTCCACCCATTGCTTCTTGTCCTGCCCCCAGGTGCCTTGGAGAATAGTTTGGCTCCCTCTTCTTTGTGGCACCCTCTGAGATATCGGAACACTGCTATCATGTCTCCCCTGGTCCTTCTCTTCATCAAACTAGACATACCCAGCTCCTGCAACCGTTCTTCATATGTTTTAGTCTCCAGTTCCCTAATCATCTTGGTTGCTCTTCTCTGCACTCTTTCCAGAGTCTCCACGTCTTTTCTACATCGTGGCGACCAACTTCAACGACCTTCTAAAAGGATGCAAGTGACCAGCTGTCTGCAAGGAATATAAATCCTTCCGTTCCTCACTATCCTGGCCAGAGCTCAAGAAGCTTCTTAAATGAGAAGCGAAATGCCTTCAAATGAAAAAAAAAACCCAAGAAACTCCAGTTGCCTCTTGAAAAAGCTCCTTTGGGACAAAGTCAATAGAGGAAGCCAGATTCGCTCAATCATTGCTGATTCACTTAACAACTGCCTTGTTTAGCAACAATCCTGGTCTCAACCCTGGTCATAAATTGAAGATTACCTGTACAAGTTTAAGGAAGACTCTGTTGTTGTTCTTACACAAAAGCCCCCCCAGTACCCCCCCCCAAAAGCACACTGTTAATAATGAAAAGAAGAACGCAAGGAATGCGCTACCACAAAGTTCGAAACATTAAGCATGTCAATTCCCAAGATCCAAATGCATGCTAAATTTTCTGACTGCTAAACATCTTATGGTCAATTATATTCTCCTTTTTGAGCTCGAGGAGCCACTCCAGCAATTTCATTAAACAGTGATAATTTGGGTGAACGATAATGATAAATTAACAAGCAAGACCATTTAAAATGCAGATAGCAAAGTATATGAAGCATTTCTTTTCAAAATGTGACCTTCACTGCAGGATATGAACTTGCTGGTTTTGACAACGTAATGAAGAATGGTTTCCCCTTTAGGCAATTTTATCTCTTCTTAGGTTTGTATCAAAATTCTCCCTGCACATAAATGGAAGTGGGGCAAACAGGACCAACCTAATTAAGACCCAAAGACAGAAGTTGCTCCTATTAAACTATTTGTCCATCTTATTCAATATTGTCTTTTGCACAGTGCACACTAATGATTTATCATATTTTCCAGAGTCATCCAGCCATCTTTGTTAAATATAATGGTAATTTGCACAGACTTCACAACAATTTAATGATGGTTGGATGGTGCTATGAAGACACTTTAAATGATTAGTATAGAAATGAACTTAGATGTGTATCTAAGCTGTATCTTCCCAATGAACTGGATATGTTTAATTGGTGATTAAATTGGTAAATTGAATATAAGACTTCATCCATGCCAAAAATATGCTTCAAACAACTGTTGCCCCTTGAAATGCTTTCTTAATCTCTTGAAGACAAAATAGTTTGGTAATATAGGTGGCTTCCTTCTTTCTTGGCAGTTATTTGGTTCATCAAGCAAAATATTATCTCTGAGTGGGATCTACAAAGTGAGGCCCATAGCAAATATATACTTCGAAATTCTTCCTTGATTCTGCCAGATTTTCTTTCCAGTTATCTTTAGTTTTTTATATCTTTCTTTCTTTCAATGGAAAGTTGGTGTGTTGCGAAACTAAATGTCTCTAGCAATAGATTCTTTTCTTTAAAATGCTTCTGGATTCTATATAAACCTCATAGGCAAAGGATGAGCAATAATTTCCGAAATATCTGATAGAATCTTCAAAAGGCTCCGAGCCCTTTCTGAAATGTGAAGAGAGAGAGATGAGAGCAATTCACCAGCCTGACCAAAAAGGGGGGGAAAAAAAAACCCTTCTGAAACCAGCATATTTCTAAAAAGATTTATCTTGCAGATTCTAAAGTGGTCAAAATGAGAAAAAGGGCTCTCATTTAGCTAGCCAGGGTCTAAACTGACACCTTGAACTCTGCTCATAAACCAATTTGCACTCAGTGCAGGTCTGAAAGGTCCTTTTCCAATTGCAGTTGCAGTAAGATTCTCTCTTCCGTAGAAGAGGGTTTCATTTGCACAGATGTTTATGGGGGTGGGGGGGATCACTAACCCTGTGCTTATAAATTAGATAATGCCCATAGTTTGCTAGGCAGGGAAGCGATTTGGGCAAGCCCTGGGACAATGGGCTCTCTTTGCTGAGTTTTCTCATTCTTAGCAGAAGGACAGGCAGAATGAACAGATTAACAAAGTTGGAAGGTACCTTGTAGGTCATCTAATCCAACCCAAACAGAAGACCCTACACCATTTCTGGCAAATGACAGTCCAGTCTCTTAGTTTTAGATTTTATTGAATTTATACCCCGCCCTTCTCCAAACGGACCCAGGGCGGCGCACAGGCATATTAAAAAACATACAAACATATAAAACTTTTTTTTAAAAAACTTATTCAACTAAAAAACCTGTGCTAAAACCGAATTAAAATCCCCATTTTAAAACTATCTATGAGTCAGAATTGGGGGCTACGCTAGGCCGGCTAGTTGGAATAGGTGTGTCTTCAGACACTTGCGGAAGAGGCGGAGGTCGGAGATGGTACGGAGTTCAGGGGGTAAGTCGTTCCAAAGGGCTGGTCCCGCCACAGAGAAGGCTCTTCCCCTGGGTGTCGCCAGTCGGCATTGACCGGCTGACGGCACCCTGAGGAGGCCCTCTCTGTGGGAGTGTATCGGTCTGAGGGATGTATGGGGCAGGAGACGGTCTCGCATATAACTAGGCCCCGAGCCATGGAGCGCTTTAAAGATGGTCGTTAGAACCTTGAAGCTTTCTTCTTGAAAGCTTCCAGTGATGAAGCTCCCACAACTTCTGGAGGCCACTTCTATTCCACGGATTGATTGCTCTCACTGTCAGAAAATTTCTCCTTATTTCCAGGTTGAATCTCTCCTTGTTCAGTTCAAGATGTTTGCAAACAAAATTTCTTCTCTTCCTACACACAACATTTGTGTATTATAAACCAGTTCACAATCAAGAAAAAGGGATCCGTTTCTCTGCTTGCTTTCTGATGCCATTATTATTATTATTTTATTAGTATTATTTTTCATATTTATATCCCGCACCCATCTCACAACAAGGGGCCCGGGGCGGCCATCACTATTCCAGTAGAAGGATTTGGGTGCTTTGAGCAAAGGAGAGGTGCAAGAGAGCCAAATATTAAGGCCCATAAAAAGTAAAACAGATTCTAGCATATGAAATTTATTACCAAGCTTTCTTTTCCTCTCCCCTGCCCCTCAGGAACAGGTAAGGCAACTGATTTCCTTAGATCTGACTCTGTCTCTTAGCCTCAAGCTGACTCCAGTTCTCTGGAGCTTATCTGTAAATACATTTTCTTTTTCTCCCTGAAATGCTTCAATGGGTCCTCATATAGTATTGCTAATTTAAAAAGTAATGTGAACTGTTATACTGGGGAATCCGAAGAATAATAATAACAATAACAACCACATGATCTGTGTAATAGCCTTGCGGGGACAACTTGGCCGCGTGATCTAATCAGGGGTGGGTTTCTGCAGGTTCGCACCTACTCGCGAGAACCGGTTGGTGAAATTTAGAGAACCGGTGAGAGGGGATTCCACCGGCATACCTGGAAGTAAATCTGGCCCACCGCTGCCAGTGACCCAACGGGAAGGAAAGGAAAGGAAGGAAAAAAAGGAAGAAAGAAAGAAAGAAAGAAAGAAAGAAAGAAAGAAAGAAAGAAAGAAAGAAAGAAAGAAAGAAAGAAAGAAAGAAAGAAAGAAAGAAAGAAAGAATTTATCATCACAATTGAGTCCAAAATTTTGGTTGCTAAGCAAGAGCGTTGTTAAATGAGTTTCACCACATTTTAAAAGGTGGCCACTCCCACCTGTCACATGACTGCCAAGCCACGCCCACAAAATAGGCCACACCTACAGAGTAGGTTCTAAAAAATTTGAAACCCACCCCTGGATCTAATGTATTTTGTTGGGGTGTCCGTGCAACCTTTGCCCCCAGTGCTGCCTTTTGCATAGCGCTACCAAATTGTGTGCAAGGTATTTCTTTAATCCCATGAAGGCGACCAAGGGAGTGTCTGAAAAACCAGTAAGTGTCTCAGCCGTGCAACCATCCAAAAATGGAAGGTTAGACAGTTTGACTCTTCCCAGAAGCCCTTGAACAATGCAATTATCCACGAAGGAAATTTCAAATTATTTTCATTAGACTTCTGTTTTTCCAATCTAAGCAAAGTGATTAATTAGGGATTAAAATATTTACACTGCACATGCTTCCTTGGCACAGCACTAGAATATTTAAGTGTTCCTCTGAAGGGTCTTCTGTTTGGAAAATAAGCCATTAATTTCCACGAAGGGAGGAGCGAGGGAAGTTATACGTGGACAGTCTAAGAAGCAACTTTGCAATATAGACTAAACCCCCTTGGAGATGTCACAAAAGAGTTGGTGGTAAAATCAAGGGTCCTGCGGGATCCTTCTCTGGAAAAAAAAAAACATTTCCCAGTTTGATCTGGTGCCTTGGAGATGTGTTTTGTACTAGAGGTGAAAGCACTCTGCACATGCACGAGAGCATCCCTGGAGATCAAGAATTTAAGTGAAGCAAAAACGAGTGACAAAACGCCTTAAAACAGTAAGTGAAAGGAGATTCATTTGCACTTGTAGGGATAGCTCCAGGTACAGTCTACTAAACAGAAAGCAGTCAGTCCATGCCTGGTTTGGAAGAAAGATATAGGTACTAGTGACCTAAATTGGCAAAATCTTAGATAAGGAGCAGAGTAATAGCCTCAGAGGGGGAGTCAGCCTAAATTCCTAAATTCCGTCTATACCTTAATGCCCCCTTGTGGTCAGAAGGTTACGAGGCACAGAAAAATCTGAATTTTGAATTTGTACTTTCAACATATTGAATTACAACTAAAATGGGGAATTCTGGGATAGATGCATCTGTGATTAGCATGTCTAGCAAATATGGAAAGCATCAAGTTGGGGAAGGCTGCACTGTCACATTTAATTATCTTTTAATGGACCCACTATCTAGCTTCTTCTTAATGTAATTTTTCATTGCATTGTAATAGTTGTCATTTTAAATAATTATTTGCTGCAAAATTTGCCAGCTTTAGGACCATTTTTGCATGTTGTTCTTAGGGGTATAGTGATACTACTATCCTTGATAAAACGGAGACATGATTTCAATTAAGGCTTGGTTTGGGAAGCATTGAAATATGTCTTCCATGATGTGATGCCTTTAAGGTGTATAAGAGCTCTGAATTTTCAGTGTTGCTAGTGAGGGAGGCAGCGGCTGGTCTGTGACTAGGAGACTTTTCTAGACAAATGACCATCATTAATTGACAGGCCCAGCATCAGCGAGAGTACCAATTGCAGCTGTAGTTGTCCCAGTAACTCATATCTTATAACTACTAAGAGCCATGGTGGCAGAGTGCTTAGAATTCAGTATTGTAGACTTACTCTGCATTCCACTGCCAGGAGTTCGATCCTGACCAGCTCAAACCTTCCATCCTTCCAAGGTTGGTAAAATGAGGACCCAGATTGTTGGGGGCAATAGGCTGACTCTCTAAACCAGGGGTCTCCAACCTTTGCAACTTTAAGTCTGAAGGACTCCAGCTCCCAGAATTCTCCAGCCAGCAAATCTGGCTGGAGAATTCTGGGAGCTGAAGTCCTTCAGACTTAAAGTTGCAAAGGTTGGAGACCCCTGCTCTAAACCATTTAGAGAGGGCTGTAAAAGCACTGTGTATATAAGTCTAAGTGCTATTGCTATTCAACTTGACCATTAAAACATGCTCCACGTGGGATCACCTCTAAAGTCTACTTAGAAGATGCAGATGATAACAATATTTAGTTGTCTTGTTTGTTGCCTGGAAGTGTCTGATGGGAGCGCATAATGCCTTGGCTTTGGGGCCTAAAAGGGTTTCCTAAAGGCTTCTATACAATCCAAAGTGCTGAGTTTTGACCCCGTATAACTTTGCACCTAGATAACACCAGGACCAGCTTCTCCAGCTACAACCTACCTAACCAGCCAACTTATTCCAGGAAAAGCCATTAGTGATTCCTTACTTCCATTAAATGAGTGGTGAGGTTTTTAGGCCCTACTTTTTAGTAGTAGTCTCTGCCCTTAGAAACACCCCAGTTGAGATCAGATTTGCCCCCATACTGATTTCATTTTGAACAATGCAGAGAGCTTTTCTGCATTGGCCAAGGCCATCTTGATTAAAATATACTGCTGGATTTTGCCTTTCGCGCCATGATATGATTTCTACACTTATTTTAATGTTTGTTTCTCGATGTACAATTGCCATTTTATTGTCATTGCTATTTACCACAGAGGTTTTGTATATAAACAATGGCATTGCTTTCCAGGAGTCTTATGGGGTTTCGGCGGCATAGAAGCATTAGTACTTAGTGGCTTAAGTGCGTGCCTGTTAACTGTCTCTTGAGCTTTTGGAGGTAAGAGTACAACATCAGATTAACATCCTTCTACATGTCTCTTTAAAAATGTGGCATGCTGTTCCATCGGTGTTTTCTCTTTCCTAAAAATGACATGCCAGATTCTAAGCCCAGATAAACATTTCAGTATGCAGCGAGGAGATATTTAATCCTTCTTTCCTCAGCTGTGATACTCTCTCCAGATGAGCCCCAAAGGGACGTGATTCAATATCTCTAAGAGCATGCTTCAAGACTTCTTCTAGTACTAGATGATTTAGCACATCCTTTACAAAATAACAAGCTGTTGTATTTATAAGCTGTTGTTGGAATATACTAAATTAGGTATTTAAGAGCATAGAGAGGCACTAAAAAGGTGGAAGTCAGTGGACTATTGCATTCTGAGATCTTATGTATTCGATGGATTTAAAATTATAATCTATTCAACAAATATTCTGTGGATGCTAGAATGCAGCATGCAGCACCCATTCATAGGACAGTGTTGTGTGCTAACAACGGCTCCCTTCACTCCGACAGTTACTTTGAATGTTAATTTTGTTCTGGAAGACTCACTGGACTTCTGGATGGCCATTTAAGTGACAACAAAGAACAAATAGAATAGTTAAAGCATGGAGCTTGCAAGAGGTCATACACAGCTGTGACAGATGGACACTAGGAATGTTATGGTATGTGGCAATGACCTTTGAAAACAGGGGGAAGAATTGCAGGCTAGACCGAGGTCGGATAACAGGCATCTGAATCCACAGAAGGAATGGGGACATAGCAAACATCTCAGAAGGGACCTAGGGGTTTTTTCTGGATTGTAAAGGTTATTAATTAGATTAACAAAGTTGGAAGGTACCTTGTAGGTCATCTAGTCCAACCCCCTGCCCAAGCAAGAGACACAACACCTGTGATGGCAAACCTATGGCATGCGTACCACAGGTGGCACATGGAGCCATAATTGCCGGCATGCCAGCAGTTAGCTCGCGCACGCATGCACGTGACGGTCAACTGATTTTCAGCCTTCAGGTTGGTTCATTGGTGCCATTTTTCACCCTCCCCAGACATCAGGAAAGCCTCTAGAACAGTGGTGGTGAACCTTTTTTGCCTCAGGTGCCAAAAGCACACACGCTCGCACTATTGTGCACGCTCATGTGCCCACACCCATAATTTCATGCCTCCCATGCCGTGTCCCTTGAGCATGCACGCGTGACACCCCCTGCTGCCCCTCGCATGTGCACACAACTTTTTTGGAGCCTGGGAAGGGTGAAAAAAGGTCCAACCCACAAACTGGAAGTTTAGGGATGGACTTCCAGGTTGCCCGTTGGGCCATTTTTCTCCCTCTGGAGACTTCAGGAGGGCAAAAACTGGCCAAAAATCAAGGCCAAAAATCAGCTGGCCAGCACGCTCATGCATGCTGGAGCTGACAGGGCAAGGCCTCATGTGCCCTCAGAAATGGCTTTGCATGGCACCTGTGGCACCCGTGCCATAGGTTCGCCATCACAGCTCTAGAAGCTGGGGAGGATGAAAAACGGCCCCAATGGGCCAACCGGAAATTCAGAAATGATCCGTTCCAGGCTTCTGGAGGGCCTCCAGGAGGCCGAGGGAGGCTGTTTTCGCCCACCCCAGGCTTTAGGAAAGTATTCAAAGCATGGAGGAGTGGTTGTGCATGCATGTACAGGGGCGGGGGGTGTCACGTTTGCATGCGCAGGTGGGTGGGGAGGATTGAATTGGTGTGGGCAGGCATGCACATCATAAGAAAAAGGTTTGCCATCACTGTCCTACACCATTTCTGACAAATGGCAGTCCAATCTCTTCTTGAAAGCCTCCAGTGATGAAGCTCCCACAACTTTGGAAGGCAAGCTAAGGGGGGAAAGCTCTACTTTCAGACTTGCAAGATTGAGATCTGCTTTGCGAGGTAGTCCGGTCAAGAAGCACCTCTAGAAGTCTTAGCTCTAACTTTATTGCAAGGTTACGTTATAAGAATCTTGCAAAACTGAATGACTAAATCTCGAATTCTTCTGAGATATTTGCCCATGCGCCCTTTCCTTCTGCAGACTCAGGTGCCATTTGTCTGACTTGTCTTGTCTCCAGCTCTTCTTCCTGTCTCCCAAGGTCATACCCATATACCATTACAAACAATAACCATGATAAATGAGACACTTGCCTTTGAATTACAGCTTTACAGCCACAAGAACGAGAATGAAAAGCCAACTTTTCTTTTCAGGTGACAATCAGCAACCAGAAACTGATATAGCTTAAGCGTGTGCTGTGAGCAGAGAATGGACTAGGAAAAATTATATTTCATAAGATGTGGGTAAGAAGAAGACAGGGAAAACAAAGGATGAAAGAATGCAAGTGATCCCTGGAATATCCCTGAAAGGTACAGATTTTTACTGGGGCCAAGCCATAACGGCAAACGTTTATCTATATAATCACCTGCAGCTGGACTTGATTTGATGGCACCTAATTATGTTCTTTTGAATCAACCATCAATGGTTTGGAAACCTATGAGAGAACAGTGTTTTTATGATTGCAAATGTACCATACTGATACCAAGAACATTCATACCAAACTATCTTCTCACTTATTTAATGAAGAATTCCTTCCTATATTTGAATATGTTTATTGTTGGGAGTTCCAATTGGTGGATAATTTTGAATTTTGGGGTGCTGTCTGAGCTTGATTGTGTCAGGGTTCCAAACAGCATCCAAAAGTAAATCAGAGTCCAAGGCAAAGCATTCCTCAAAATTCCAATTTATTAAGAGAGCCATTTTGGCACATCTGGGAAAACACGAATATAAAAGCTTCCCGGTTTTCCCCACCCAGTTGAAAGTTCAAGATCTTACCGCCACACCCACAAGTCCATCACATGGTCCAATCTTCCACTGCCCTGATGGCAGTTCCACCCATCCAGTTCTGGTCAGGTGCAGAGGTGCAGAGACAAAGAATGACCTTGGCTTTCTAGAAAGAATTTTGTTATGGCTACATAGCATCTCACTCCTTACAATCCCCCCTACCATTTTCCCACAATAGAAAATGCATAATAGAATAATAGAAAATATGGCAGGCCAAAGATCCAAAAGAAAAGATGGCTGCAGGGCTGTTTTCTTGGACAAATTTCATTACCCAAACAAAGTAATATCATTAGTACACTGATGATGATATCTAGTTTGGATAATGAAATATCTGCAAGAAAATTAACTAAGCTCAGAGAGCAACAAGGACCCCTCATTTCAATCCTGATCCACAAATATTTTCCTCTATCGGTGTTTTGACATTTGGAATTCAAAGGCTAATTTCCTGAATCTGCTAACCATTGGTTTTGATTCCAGTAGATGTTTTTGTCACTTTTTCTTTCTCTCCTTTTTTTTTTCTTTGTGTAAATTCCATTTAGAAGGAAGGGAAGGGAAAGAATTACAGCTGATAAAAGGAAGAACTTAATCTCTCAACTTTATGTACTGTGCTCCTAATCTAGAACACAAGGCTGTATTACTTGTCAGGAAAGGAAAAGCAAGCATTGTGTTAAAGGTATTTTTCAGCATGCTTCAAATTGTTCTCCTTTGATTTCATATGGAATGTGAGGGAGATGGGATGGTGTTTTTTTTAAACAGTAAAGTTACTACACTATTGAACAGTGATGTCTACGTTGACTTGTGCATGTCATGAGAATGGCTGATGGTCAGATTCCTGTATGGAGAATTAGTGCAGGGAAAGCATCCCAGAGGGAGACCACAGCTGTGATATAAGAATATCTGCAAGAGGGATCTAAAGGCCTTGGGAATGGACAGCTTGGAGGCCTTCTCCAATTCGAAGAGACACTTGTTCGACAGGCTGAGGCAAAGAGGCAGTCCCAGAACCAGTGAAATCTGAGGGCTGGGCAGGGGACAGAATGTATCTGCCCTCAGTGTGGAAGGGATGGTCACTCATGAATTGGCCTTTTTAGCCATACCAGATGCTGCTTTAGGACCTCTTTCCAGAGCACGATACTGTAGCCTTTTGAGACTGAAGGATGCCAGTGTTGGAAGTTACTAGGAATTAGGAAATTATATAAAGTGGAAAGAAATGTTTCAGGAATTTAATTTGGACACAGTGATAATCCTTTTTTGTGCTTTATTTTGCAGTGTGAGTCATTGAATGAGACTTACACATGCATAATCCACCCCCCCCCCCCCACCAATATACACGTGCCCAAAATGGCTTAAATATGTAAAATAAAAATGAGTCAGATCCTGCTTAGCTTTAATGGACATTCTCTTTTAATGGACACCCTTTCCTCTCATTATTCCAAGCAGTGGAACAACTTGTCTCCAGAAGTTGTGAATGCCCCAACACTGGAAGTCTTTAAGAAGATGTTGGATAGCCATTTGTCTGAAATGGTATAGGGCTTCCTGCCTAGGCAGGTGGTTGGACTAGAAGACTCTCAAGGTCCCTTCCAACTCTGCTATTGTATTGTATTCCATTAAATAAAGGGATTGTTTCACATGCCAAAATTAATAATAAATAATGTAATAATTACAAATATGAAGCAACCACTAGCAGATGATAAAATCCATTATTCCCCCATCTGGAAGGCTCATTTAAAGAACAACATCTGAAGGATAAAACATCTCCTATTCTAAGTTATGACTCTGAATTTGCTTGCTCAGCAAATTTGAAAGGGCAAGGAAATGAATGAAATGCCACATGATCTTCTTTGATTGATCTTTGCATAAAAGTTGCCTGGTTACAGAAATTCCTGACTAGATGGCCCTTGGTCGACAATAACAAGAGAATTTTCTTATTGTTCAAAAATAAGATACAACAAATAAACCCGGGAGAGCAGGGGGGGGGGCAGGGGGCTTCTCTGACTTTGAAGTTTAGGATAATTGATTTGCTTCCCATCTTCTTCCATCCAGGGGCATCCACAAGGGAAGTCCAAAAAGTCAAGATGGCAGCTACAATCATGCAATTGAAGCCCACCAATATACACGTGCACCAAACGGCTTAAATATGTAAAATAAAAATGAGTCAGATCCTGCTTAGCTTTAATGGGCATTCTCTTTTAACGGACACCCTTTCCTCTCATTATTCCTTTTTTTTTTTTTTTTGCAATATGTGGCACCTTCTTGCCTTTTTCTCCGCCTGCTTGTGGTCATCCCTGCTGCGGCCCATCTGTTCTGTTGCATCCAAAGCAATGAAATAAGTCCCTTGAAGTGCTATTGCAGACATGCTCCCAAAGCATAGGATTTTTTAAAAACAACAACCCAGGAATCAGACTCAAATGCAGTTAACTTTTTCATTCCACCAGGGTTCCGGGAAACTGCAGGCATCTTTCTGTCATTTCATGGGGAGCTGAGCACAAGGACAGCCTTGTGTTGGGGCTGCTGCAACTTTCCCCAAGATGAAAAAGGAGAGGCATAACAGGATTTGCATTCCTTTCCCCAGAACGTGACCGCTGCAAGCAATCGTTTTGCAGGGTTTATTTATCACCAATATTATCAAAGGCCTGGGTCCATTTGCTAGCTAGGACATCTTCCCTCCAGGGGACAGGAGTCCCCCCCCCCCCCGGTCGCATTCCCATGTTACTTAATCATTTTAGTCCAAACTGCTAGCTGATGATCGTATTTATCATTTAGTTACCGTGAATACATTTGAGTCGTGTGCCTGATGTGGACTTGAGCTCCCTTTTTCGGTTTGGTTCCAGCGACTCTACAGAAAGATTAAGGCAAACCTATTCACTGGTTTCCTTCCATGCTTTTAAGTGTACTAAAAGAGAGAGAGAGAGAGAGAGAGGGAGAGAGGGAGGGAGGGAGGGAGGGAGGGAGGAGAGAGAGAGAGAGAGAGAGAGAGAGAGAGAGAGAGAGAGAGAGAGAGAGAGAGAGAGAGAGAGAGAGAGAGAGAGAGAGAGAGAGAGAGAGAGAGAGAGAGAGAGAGAGAGAGAGAGAGAGAGAGAGAGAATATTGTTCTATTTCAGGCAGTTCTTCCTAAATGGCCTAACAGAAGAATCTGGTGCTCTCCTATGTAGAACTCCAGCCTTAGAATTGCCAGAGAATCCAACATCTTTATGCAGCAATAAGACAAAGGTCAGGGCAAAGTTACGTTCATTCCCTTCCTTAGCTGTTTTTAATATTAACATTGTGAACATTGGTGGAGGAGGAGGCAAAGCGAAATGGCCTTGTTTAAATAAACAATAGATAAGCAATAGGTGGGACATGGTGGCTCAGTGGCTAAGACGCTGAGCTTGTCGAGCAGAAAGGTCAGCAGTTCGGCGGTTCGAATCCCTAGTGCCACATAATGGAATGAGTTCCTGTTACTTGTCCCAGCTTCTGCCAACCTAGCAGTTCCAAAGCATGTAAAAATGCAAGTAGAAAAAATAGGGACCTCCTTTGGTGCAAAGGTAACAGCGTTCCAGGCGCCTTTGGTGTTTAGTCATGCCGGCCACATGACCACAGAGATGTCTTCGGACAGCACTGGCTCTTCGGCTTTAAAATGGAGATGAGCACCACCCCCTAGAGTCGGGAATAGCTGGCACATATGTGCGGAGGGAACCTTTACCTTTAAGCAATAGGCTTGATTTAAATATTCCCAGCCCAGTCTGAGGACATGAATCCAAGACAGCAGATCCAAATAACCATTTTTAATTTATAATTTGGAAGTTTCCAGGATCCCAGATTCATTGATTCATTGATATTTTAATCAAATGCCTTTGTTAAATACAGTCCCTGGTTTGGTTTATGGTCACTCACTGACAGACTCACAACCTTTTGAGGCACTTCTAAGCCCCTCTTGCTTTTTACCTGAGTTTTCCAAATAGGTGCAGCTGGACAAGACAACACAACCTTAGTTGGTGGGAGATCATTTGGAAAACACACACAACTTTCAACTGAAAACAATTCTTTGGAGTTACATGGAGGCTCAATGAATTTAAACTATTGTAACAGCAAATGTTGAGCCGAGGGAGACCACGATCCCTCAGACGACCGGGTGTGAGTCCCTCCTTGTGAAATGGGGCCTAGGGAGGCAGTTGGGCGTGTTAGTTGTATACCTGGCTCCTCGCTATGCAACAACAGCCCTGCCTGAGCTCCTAGAGGTGATAGCCGAGGCGGCGGTTGAGACCCCCAGACTGATAGTCATGGGGGACTTCAACCTGCCGTCGGTAGGCGAGACCTCTGGAGTAGCTCGGGAGTTCATGGCTTCCATGACAGCCATGGACTTGACCCAGGTAGTTTTAGGCCCTACTCATGAGGGTGGACACACCCTGGACTTAATCTTCGTCTCGGGACAGTGGAGTCGTGATCTGGGAATAGGGGATTTAGCCATCACACCCCTGCCATGGACAGATCACGCTCTTCTTCGGCTGGACTTTCCAATCGCCGCACCTCACTGCGGGGAGGCGGAGCCGAATATTCCTATATGGTTCCGCCCCAGGCTCCTGATGGACCCGGCAAGGTTCCAGAGGGAGCTTGGGCCAATGCCTGTGGACTTGCCCCGCGACTCGACTGAGGACCTGATGGCCGCATGGTTAAGTGTGGCCACGGGGGCCTTGGACCGAGTCGCGCCCTTACAGCCTCTCTTGCGGCGACGAATCACCCAGGCTCCTTGGTTCACTGAGGAGCTGAGGGAGATGAAACGCCACAAGAGACGCCTAGAGAGCAGATGGAGAGCCTCTCGCTCCGAAGCCGACCGAACACTAGTGAGAATCCATATTAGGACTTACTTAGTGGCGATAAGGGTGGCCAAACGTGAGTATTGTGCCACCCTTATTGCATCCGCAGATAACCGCCCTGCCGCCCTGTTTGGGGTGACCCGCTCCCTCCTTCACCAGAGGCCGCGGGAAGCCCCTCTGCAGGGACGAGCAGAGGAATTTGGGATTTATCTGCAGGACAAAATCACTCAGATTCGGAATGAGTTACCCTCCGTCGAGAGTGGTCCAGTGGGATTGTCCGAGGTTGGTCTTGAGACACCATTCTAGGAGGAGTTTGACTTTGTTACTACTGAGGATATGGACAGGTTGCCAAAGAGACTTAAGGCTACCACATGTTTATTGGACCCGTGTCCCTCCTGGCTTGTACTGGCATCCTGGGAGACGACACGAGGCTGGCTCCAGGGCATTGTCAACGCATCTTTGAGTGAGGGGTCCCTGCCTGCCGTCTTGAAAGAGGCAGTGGTAAGGCCCCTCCTCAAGAAGCCGGCCCTGGACCCAGCATTATTAGAGAACTTTCGTCCAGTCTCCAACCTTCACTTTTTAGTGAAGGTTGTTGAGAGCGTGGTGGCCCAACAGTTTCCGCAACACCTAGAGGAAATTGATTATCTAGACCCGCGCCAGTCCGGCTTCCGACCCGGTCACAGCACCGAGACGGCATTGGTCGCGTTGGTTGATGATCTCTGGAGGGCGCGGGATAGAGGATATCCCTCTATCCTAGTCCTGTTAGACCTCTCAGCAGTTTTTGATACCATCGACCATGGTATCCTATTGCACCGACTGGGGGGGTTGGGGCTGGGAGGCACCGTTTTGCGGTGGTTCTCGTCCTATCTCTCTGGTCGGTCGCAATATGTGTTGGCAGGGGGGCAGAGGTCGGCCTCGAGGCCCCTCGTATGCGGGGTTCCTCAGGGGTCGGTCCTCTCGCCCCTCCTATTCAACACATATATGAAGCCACTGGGTGAGATCATCCGTGGTTTTGGGGTGGGATATCATCTGTACGCTGATGATACTCAGTTGTACATTTCCACCCCAAACCACCCCAACGATGCCATCGAGGTGATGTCCCGGTGTTTGGAAGCCGTACGGATCTGGATGGGTAGTAACAAACTCAAGCTCAACCCGTCCAAGACTGAGTGGCTGTGGTTTCCGGCACCCCGGTTCAGCCAGATTACTCCAACGCTGGCCATTGGGGGCAAAACACCAGCCCCCGTGGAGAGGGCACGCAATTTGGGTGTCCTCCTGGATTCCCGGCTGTCCATGGAAGACCATGTGGCAGCCGTGGCCAGGGGGGCGTTTCATCAGGTATGCCTGATGTGCCAATTACGCCCCTTACTGGACCGGGCTGCCCTTCGCACAGTCACTCAGGCCCTCGTGACATCCTGACTCGACTACTGCAATGCTCTCTACATGGGGCTTCCCTTGAGGTGCACTTGAAAGTTACAGTTAGTGCAGAATGCAGCCGCGCGGGTGATTACGGGAGCCTCTAGATGCTCCGATATAACACCAATCCTGCGCGAGCTGCACTGGCTTACTGTGGTCTTTCGGGTGCGCTTCAAGGTCTTGACGACCATCTTCAAAGCGCTCCATGGCTCGGGAGCTAGTTACATGCGAGACCGTCTCCTGCCCCATACATCCCTTAGACCGATACGCTCCCACAGAGAGGGCCTTCTCAGGGTGCCGTCGGCTGGACAATGCCGACTGGTGACACCCAGGGGAAGGGCCTTCTCTGTGGTGGGCCCTGCCCTGTGGAACGACCTACCCCCTGAACTCCGTACCATCACCGACCTCCACCTCTTCCGCCAGTGTGTAAAAACACACCTGTTTCATCAAGCCGGCCTAACATAGCCTCCGCTGTAACGAGTATTAGATAGTTTTAAAATGGGGTTTTTTAATTGGTTTTAGCACAGGTTTTGTTATTTAATAGGTTTTTAAATTTTTGTATTTTGTATTGTTTGGATTGTTATTTTAAATTCCTGTGCGCCGCCCTGGGTCCTTTTGGAGAAGGGCGGGATACAAATCGAATAAAATCAAAATCAATCAAAATGCCAGTGGAGATTCTCAGTCATCCAGGTCATGGTTGTTCCAAAGGTGCTTTTTCAAGAGTCAACTGGACTTCCTTGTTTATCTTTGAAGAAAAAACATTCCCTTCCCTTCCATTCCCCACTAACCAGTCAGAGCTGAAGATTAGAAGCTTCTTGGATAAGAAGCGAAACATCTTCAAAGAAAGACAAGAAAGTCCAGTTGCCCCTTGAAAAAGCATCTTTGGGACTACTGTAACAGTAAAACATCATTGGTTACAATGTACATTTATTCTTTTTTCTTTCACACACCCTTATCTACACATAGCCACATCTTTCTCAACTAGGCTTCCAGGCATTAATTAATGGATAGGAAGTTGCCATATCTGGATCCAAAAATGACTCAAGAAGTGGGTATATTTCTGGACACCTTATATCCCTAAAGTTCTTTCTCTGTTGATTCACAAGACTGGCAACCACTCTTGCCTTCTTCATTTAAAAGTTTGGTAGCTATGATGGGGTTATTATTATTATTATTATTATTATTATTATTATTATTATTATTATTATTATTATTATTATTATTATTATTATTATTATTCTGTGGTTAATCTTTGGTGAGATTCACAGCCTTTGGGGCTGGTTGGTAGCTCAACAGCTCGAGTCCTTATACTTTATTCATTAAACATGAAACTCAACCAACTGAACATTTAAAATACATTACAAATACCATTGACTGGTGTTAATGGTTGATACGGTTTGCTGCCAGCGTCCTAGGTATCAACCAAGTACCTTCTTAAAATATAAGATGTTCCGAGTAGCACAGTTTTTAGCAGTTCTGCTGCTGTTTTTGCAGGAAGCTGCAATTTGTTGATGTATCTTGTAAAATTCTTGCACAATCTTACCAAGTGCCCTGATGACAATGGGCATCACTGTTACATGTTTCATCCATAATTGTGTAGTTTTGATGGCCAGGTTGGGGTATTTCATGTTTTTTTTTCCAGTTCTTATTCTTCAACTCTGGCATCTCCTGGTACCGTGATGTCAATAAATTGTATGCTTCAGCCCTCTACAACTGTGATATCTGGCATGTTGTGTTCCTTATTATTATTATTATTATTATTATTATTATTATTATTATTATTATTATTATTATTATTCTGTAGTTAATCTTTGGTGAGATTCACAGCCTTTGGGGCTGGTTGGTAGCTCAACAGCTCGAGTCCTAACCAAGGACCTAGGAACTGTCAAGGTAACGTCGGAGGATATAAGCAGTTCCAAGCAGAGTGGCCCTTTGTAGAGTTAGAATGTTCAAGTCCGTCAAACCTAGAACCTCCACATAGCGAGGCAGTCTCCTAGGTATTGCTCCAAGGGCTCCTATCACAATCGGGATAACACACGACTTTCTTCTTCTTCTTCTTCTTCTTCTTCTTCTTCTTCTTCTTCTTCTTCTTCTTCTTTTTCTTCTTCTTCTTCTTCTTCTTCTTCTTCTTCTTCTTATTATTATTATTATTATGATGATGATGATTATGAGGATTATTATGATTATTATTATTATTATTATTATTATTATTATTATTATTATTATGTCATGTGTTCAGGCCCAACTTCCTTTCTTTACTTCAGGTGACATTTTTTCCTTTGCTTCCTTAACAACTTCTTTCCTTCTTATCTACCTTCCCCAAAGAATCTTTTAGATCAGATTCCTGGGTTTTTTTGTCCTCCCCTGCTGACCTGAAAGGTTCAGGTTTAGGTTATGGCAGCTTCATGCTTACATGTCTGGTCCATTATGGCTACTTCAGCCTAGTTTCACCTATTTATAGGATTTAATTAACGTCATTGTAGTAAAACCACCCTGACTCTAAAACCAGCAGAGAGTGGTCAATGAGCATGTTTGCAGCAGGTTCAGAATCTCAGAAATGTTTTTTCAAAAGGCAATTGGAGTTTCTTTGTTTTTACTTGAAGATATTTTGCTTCTCATCCAAGAAGCTTCTTCAGTTCTTCAGATGTTCTAGGAGCTTTCTAGAATCACCAGAAATCCATCCATTTCATGGATACCTGGCCTGTGTCTGCATTAGGAGCTGGAAATCAGAGATACAGCAGAACCATCTTCCAGGAATGGGGTGGGAATTGGGGGTCAAAAAAAAATCAGGATGTCAATCACAACCAAAGCCCCGCCTCTTTTTTACATGTCTTGATGTCACATGTACAAGAGTTGGATTTTTGATGGCACAATCGCAATCATCATCTTAGCTTTTTTAAATTCTTCCCATGGCTGCTACCTAGACACAATGTCTGTAGCAAAGATTTTTTCTGATCGATTGATCAGACGTATGCATCACCCATCTCACTGTATTAAGTGACTCTGATCAGCCGTGATTTTTATACCTTCTTTTATTTTTTATTTTTTTAATTTTATCAAATTTATACCCCGCCCTTCTCCTTGTTAGGACCCAGGGCGGCGCACAGGCATCATTAAAAACCATTACAAAACAATACAAACTCTTAAAAGCATATTAAATTAACCTAAAACCCGTGCTAAAACCCTTTAAAACCCTAAAAATTTAAAATTTATAAATATAGTCAGAAACGGGGGGCTACGCTAGGCCGGCTTGTTGGAATAGATACGTCTTCAAGCGTTGGCGGAAGAGGCGGAGGTCCGAGATGGTACGAAGGTCGGGGGTAGGTCGTTCCAGAGGGCCGGGCCCGCCACAGAGAAGGCCCTTCCCCTGGGTGTCGCCAACCGGCATTGCCCGGCCGACGGCACCCTGAGAAGGCCCTCTCTGTGGGAGCGGATCGGACGAAGGGATGTATGGGCAGAAGGCGGTCTCGTATATAGCTAGGCCCCGAGCCATGAAGCGATTTGAAGATGGTCGTCAACACCTTGAAGCGCACTCGAAAGGCCACAGGCAGCCACTGCAGCTCGCGCAGGAGTGGTGTTATGTGGGCGTGCCTTGGGGCACCCATAATCACCCGCGCGGTTGCGTTCTGGACAAGCTGTAGCTTTCGAGTGCACCTCAAGGGGAGCCCCATGTAGAGCCCCCTTTCGAGTGTACCTCAAGGGGAGCCCCATGACTCACTTCTTCCAGAAAAATTAATGGATTGTTCCTTTTTACTAATGCTATAGCCATGGACTAAAGGAAAA
The DNA here is from genome assembly GCA_039707465.1 of Rhabdophis nuchalis. Classification (NCBI taxonomy): domain Eukaryota; kingdom Metazoa; phylum Chordata; class Lepidosauria; order Squamata; family Natricidae; genus Rhabdophis; species Rhabdophis nuchalis. The sequence goes on along the minus strand of CM077643.1, from coordinate 47,086,155 downwards.
AGAAGTTCCTTGGATAGATTTGAAAAAATTGGGATTTTTTTTCCACATACAAACTGTTCTTAATCAACATCTGAACAAACTATTCTGCCACAAATTGCAACCAATATAATTAGCATTATCTAAATTAGTTATCATGCAGCCTTCTTTCTTTCTGGGGGCAAAAAAATGTGCAGGTTTCATTTTGATGTTAAAGGTGTAGCTATAGGGCTTCATCAGTACTATATGCTTGGGTACATTTAGTAGATAATATTTTTAATCCTAATTAAAAAGAAAACCTTTTCTCTCCCATAGATGTTAAGATTCATGAATAACTTCATTTTCCTTTGGAAATCAACTTATTTCCATATATCTATACTTCCCCTATCTTTGGAAGTAGCAATTTTAAATTTCAAAACGCATACTGTATAAACAGGGGAACAGATCTGTATTATGTTATGACTGCATTACATTTGTTTCACATTTAATTTTCAATAGACTTGAATATATTTTTATTATGATAAAGTTCACTTCCAACAAGCATTCAAAGGTAACATTCACATCTATTAAATTTCAGCCCCTACCATTTCTAAGATGAAAACAATGCAAAATGCATTAAGAGATCATATTCAAATTCACTCTGGCTGCTTTAAAGTTCAGTGTGAAGAGAAAGATATTAGCTCTTAAAATAACTTGACGTCTCTCTTTATATAATGCTCAATTGAATGGAACTGTGTGTGAGGAAAGAAGCAGGCAGCAAGAAGTGGCTTGCTCCCTCAGTATTGCTCTGGAATGGGGTCCTCCATTCTCCATTCCAGAGGCATTGCAAACAACTTTCCACGGTGGAAGAAAACAAAAATAGCAGCTCCAGGAAGACATGGTGTCATCTGGCCTTCTATAGAGGACCACAGAGAAAATATGCACCCGCAGTTAGCAAAACGTGCATTAAGCCTAAGGCAGAAAGAAAGTGTTGGAAAGAAATTGAAAGTAACCCTACCCAGAGGTGATATTCAGCAGGTTCTGACCAGTTCTGAAGAACCAGTAGCAGAAATTTTGAGTAGTTTGGAGAACCGGTAAATACCACCTCTGATTGGCCCTGCCTCCATCAATTCTCTGCCTCCTGAGTTTCAGCTGATCGGGAGGAAATGGGCATTTTGCAGTAACCTTCCCCTGAAGTGGGGAGGGAATGGAGCTTTTACAGGAGGGGTGGGTTCCTGCCAGTTCTAACCTCTTCTATAGAAGAGGTACTACAAATCTACAGTACTGTTTAGAACCGGTTCCAGCTCCCTCTCCCCGCCTGTCCGCACATCATCAAGATGAAGAGCAAGAGGGGGAATTCTGGGAGTTGAAGTCCACAAGTCTTAAAGCTGTCAAGTTTAAACACCCCTGGGGTTTTTTTTTCTAAAGGGTTAGGGGTGCGAGGGTCTTGTCACTTGACAGCTTTAAGACTTGCGTGCTTCAATGCCAGAGTTCCTGAGGCAACATTTTGGTTGCTAAGCAAGAGCGTTGTTAAGTGAGCTTCATCACATTTTACAAGTTGGCCATGCCCACCCAGTCACATGACTGCCAAGCAACTCCCACTCAGTAATATGGCTGGCAAGCCACTCCCACCCGGTCACATGGCCAGCAAGCCACTCCCACAAAGCAGGCCACACATACAGAAGAGGTTCTAAAAATTTTTGAAACCCACCACTGTTTTACAGTATCCTGCCACATCCACCAAGCCACCCCCATCAAGCTATGTCACGCCCACCAAGCCATGGCCACAGAATCAGTAGTAAAAAAATTTGAATCCCAACACTGACCCTACCTTCATTTTCTTTAGTATAAGAGAGAGAAAAGGGAAAGCATTGTAAGATTTTCAAGACTGGTGTCAATCATTTAAGTTAGGGCATATCAGCAAACAGATTGCACAAGAAAATGTTGGAATGCTACTGTATTGTGTATGACTGTCTTATATCTGAGAGTCAAAGCAGGTTCACTTTTCTTCTACATTATTAACTACTAGAAGTCAGAGATAGCAAGTGAAGGATTCTTTTGGTTTCTTTTGTTGCTTTTTGCTCTGTTTCCCGATAGTCTTAGACTCATCCCTTAAGCTTATTTCCTTCAGGAAGATTTAAATTGTTCTTCTCTCTTTTTTCTTTCTTTTTCTTCATATCCTGAGGACAGAAGAGATGCAAGGTTTATATATATCATAGTATGCAATTTCTTCAACGAAAAATACTTTTCCCTTTGGACCTTAAGCATTTGTCTCAACCCTTGGTTCTATGCCTCCGTGTGTGTGTGTGTGTGTGTGTGTGTGTGTGTGTGTGTGTGTGTACACACATGTGTGTTCATTTGAGTAAATGTTGACTGGACAAGTCCCTGCAGTTTTCTTGGCAAGATTTTGAAAGTGGTGTACCAATACCTGCTTGCCAGGTTTGAGAAGTTACCCACATGCTGGAGAAGGAAATCGCTGACAACCTGTAGCACCTAAAACTTTGTTTCTGCTGGCACAACACTTGATCAATGTAATTCTCATCAACCACTCTAATTAGCTTTCCAAAAGGAAAAAAAAGTTTTTTACATTCTGCAAACCTCCCCCAAATGGTCCGTTTTTCAAATAAAAGGCATGGATAACCTTGGGGCGGGGGTTTGCAGAGTGCTCCGGGGGGGGCAAAAACTAGCAAAAAATGGCCCGTTTTTCACGAAAACAGGTCATTTTTATGTCAAAATAATTGCATGCATAGCCTTATGGAGGCTTATAGAGTGCTGCTGGGGCTGGGGGGGCAACAAACGGCATGTTTTAGGCTCATTTCTGCCCTCCCCAGCCCCCAGGAGCTCTCAGGAAGCCTCTATAAGGCTATGCACAGCCATTTTGGTGAAGGGGGCAGGGTTTTGGGAGGCAAAAAATGCTGTATTCGGTGTATAAGATGCACCCAGATTTTCAGCCTATTTTTAGAGGAAAAAGGGTGCATTTTATACTCCAAAAAATATGGTAATCACTGGCTCAAGGTCACCCAGCTTGTTTCATGCCTACACCAGAACTAGAACTCACAGTCACCTAATCCCTTATCTTAATCACTACCCCAAACGGCCTCTCAATCATGTTTTGACTCCTGCTAAATACAGATCCTGCTGAAGGAGCTAAGATAATTCCAGAATTTCCTCTAGCTTAAGAAGTGTTAGGGATAAAAAAAACACCCCTGTTGGAAAATAAACAGGCGGAATAGTACAATGCACCGGACAGCAAGAGATACCGAGTGGCTGTGGTTTCTGGCGCTGCAACATAGCCAGTTAATTCCATCTCTGGCTATCAGAGGGGGAATTGCTACTCCCCGCAGAAAGGGCCCGCAACTCCTGGACTCCCGGCTGTCCTTAGATGACCACGATCCCTTTCTGGATCGTGGCGCTCTACATACAGTCATTCAAGCTCTTGTCATTTCTCGCCTGGACTATTGCAATGCTCTCTACATGGGGCTTCCCTTGAGATGCATCCGGAGGCTCCAGTTGGTGCAGAATGCGGCTGCGTGGGGGATCTTGGGAGTTTCAAAATACTCCCACATAACACCTCTCCTGCGCGAGCTGCACTGGCTGCCGGTAGCCTTCCGGGTGCGTTTCAAGGTTTTAGTGACCATCTTTAAAGCGCTCCATGGCAGCGGGCCTGGTTACTTGCAGGACCGCCTACTACCACATACCTCCATTCGACCTGTCCGCTCCCACAGGGAGGGCCTCCTTAGGGTGCCGTCCGCCGGACAATGCCGGCTGGCGAGGCCCAGGGGAAGAGCCTTCTCTGTGGCAGGCCCCGCCCTCTGGAAAGACCTGCCCCCAGACCTTTGCATTATTACCGACCTTCGCCTCTTCCGCCGGACACTGAAAACATATTTCTTCCATATGGCCGGCCTGGCATAGCTGCTACAGCTATGCTATTTTAGAGTTGGGTTTTAAAATAAATTGGTCTTTTAGCACGGGCTAAATTATTTAATTTTAGTTTTAACTTTTGTAGAATTTTGTATTGTTTGTATTTTTGGATTTTTAAATTCCTGTGCGCAGCCCTGAGTCCCACTTCGGGAGATAGGGCGGGATAGAAATCTAATAAAAGTAAAGTAAAGTAAACCACACAAAAACTCTAAAACACTGATAGTAGAAAAAATAAATAGTCTTTACTCTTGATGTAACTAAAATACTTCTTCCAAACAGTGATACTAACTCCTCTAACAATAAACAGTCCTTCACCAAAAACACAGTTATCTTATAGCCAGTCAAAACAATGATACTTCTTCAGACAAATGGATAGCCATTTGTCTGAAATGGTATAGGGTTTCCTGCCTAGGCAGGGAGTTGGACTAGATTACCTCCAAGGTCCCTTCCAACTCTGCTGTTGTATTGTATTATTCTGTCTTCAGTTTCAGCTCCTTCCTCAGTGGCAATCAGGAAGCAAAGGAAAGCAAAAGGGATGAACTGTGTTTCCAGCTGCCTTTTATGATTGAGCTGGGAAGCACAGCCAATCAGATTCCACATAGTCTTTAAAGTTACATATACCTTTTATAATCCTGGCTTATATATATTGTCAACCCAACATCAGGATAATTATCCTAACAAGAAGCATCTTTGAGCGGCCTAAATTCCAGTTTGCTTGGCTCAAGTCCATGGGGCAGCAGGTAAGGAAAGCCATAGAGGAAAGGACCAGTGAAAGGAAAACTGGGAGAATGTAACCAAATGCAGAACCCTTTTCTGATGAAGGATCAACGTTTCCATTAAAAGTGGCTTTTGAAGGCCATCAAGTATATAGCAATGTTACTAAAGGGAGGGAAATTTTCAATTTCTCTTTTTTGTAATAGCAATAGCGCTTAGACTTATATACCACTTCCCAGTGCTTTACAGCCCTCTCTAAGCAGTTTACAGAGTCAGTACGTTGCCCTCCCCAACAATCTGGGTCCTCATTTTACCCACCTCGGAAGAATGGAAGATGGGAGTCAACCTTGAGCCTGGTGAGATTTGAACTGCCAAACTGCAGCTAGCAGTCAGCTGAAATAGCCTGCAGTACTGCACTTTAACCACTGCGCCACCTCGGCAATGCTTGGGGAATGGGGAGTTAAGGTACACATTCATTCTTTATTTAAAAAACCCTTAAGCTGCCAAATACTCTGGGAGAAAACTGAAAAAGCTAACCACTGAAAATTGGCAGAGATGGCAACAAATTTCAGTAATGCAATCAGAGTGTGCTTTGGTGGGGTAGGGGGGGAGGATATAAAAGAGGAGCAACATATAACCTGCGGGATTGGTTTAGCAACAGAGGAATCTGCAGATATCCATCCTGGCTGTGCTATCCCTGTTCATCTATCCATCCTATTTCAGTTAATAGCCGAGTAACACTCTGAATTATTTTGACTGGTGACTTTCACTCTGTTCAGAGTTGGCTTCTTTTTCTCCCTTTAAGAGATGAAGAAATGGAAATGAACAAATTGAAATAAGAGCTTGCTGGCCCCGAAAGAAAGAATGCATCTATTATGAAATAAAATCTCTTTTAGCAGCTATTAGGCTGCATTAGAAAAAGTCACTGGCTTCTGCCTTAGAGTTATATTGCAAAAGCCATCTGTATAATGGCTGTGTGCCTGAGTGCACTGCAGTGACAGTCAACATTGTTCCTCCCAAGCCAGCGCTCGTTATTCTTTACAAAACTCATGCATTTTGTGAGAGATCAAAAGATTTACATATCCTATGGAGTGCTTTAGGGAATGACTTGCTGTGCACTTTAAATGCACAATGTTCCACAGCCATTTCAATACAGATTTCATTGCTCTCCGAGAGCGAGGTGGGGGTAGGGAGACGAAACTGATTTCTGCATTTTATTTCCTGAGCCACGCTGTAAAATGCTCTCCTCCTTTAGTGGGAAAAGCAATTATACCTCTCTTTTTTAAAAAATTCTGAAGCATTTACTTTTATCCAAGTAGGGGAGAATGTATATCCATATGCATCAGACAGAAAGATTTTTAGATGCCCGTACATGGATACCCGTGGAAATATGCACACGTGCGTAGACCACATGAAAGTAATTGCTGAAAGCAGGCTAGAGTTAAATAACATCTGCACCAAAGACAGGCGAATGCTAAATACTAAGTAAAGCTGCATGCAAAGCAAAACAATGAAAAAAATTAGCACAGTGAATCTTTCTAGATTTCCTTAAAGAAAGCCCTTTAAAAATAAACCTGTTTATCCTAAATCCTAGAATTCCTCCAGCTATTTCACAAAGGGGAAAACTGTAATTCCTTGGTAAAATACCTGCTTTGGAATGCAAAGTTTCCCGTGTAAATAGCAATAGCATTTGGACTTATATACCTCTTCGTAGTTCTTTACAGCCCTCTCTTAGCAATTTACAGAGTCAGCCTATTGCCCCCCAACAATCTGAGTCCTCATTTTACTGACTTTAAAACAGTGGTGGGTTTCAAAATTTTTTAGAACCTACTCTGTAGGTGTGGCCTATTTTGTGGGCGTGGCTTGGCAGTCATGTGACAGGGTGGGAGTGGCCACCTTTTAAAATGTGGTGAAACTCATTTAACAACGTTCTTGCTTAGCAACCAAAATTTTGGACTCAATTGTGATGATAAATTAATTCTTTCTTTCTTTCTTTCTTTCTTTCCTTTCTTCCTTTCCTTTCCTTCCCGTTGGGTCACTGGCAGCAGCGGGCCAGATTTACTTCCAGGTACGCCGGTGGAACCCCCTCTCACCGGTTCTCTAAATTTCACCAACCGGCTCTCGCGAGTAGGTGCGAGCCTGCAGAAACCCACCACTGCTTTAAAAGGATCATGGAAGGCTGAGTTAACCTTGCCCCAGTAAGAATTAAAATGCTGCCAGCCGGCAGAATTAACCTGCAATACTGCATTCTAACCACTGTGCCACCACGGATCTCCCCCAACCCCCCAGTAAAACTGGAAAAAAAGAAACCCGAAGAATATTGCATCAGTGATGTTGTGCTAGCTGAACTAAGCACAGCTTCAGAGGTACCTGTAGGGTATGGTCAAAATGTCAAATGGCAGCCATGTTAGTGTGGCCTTTTAGTTATGCAATACACATAAAAACAGTTAAGAGTTTCAATCACAATGTTGTGGCCTCTAGCCCGACTTTTTTGAGCCTCCCCTGTAGTTATTCCTTTTCTTACTGGAAGCTTTAGTAGACTACTAAAGAAATCTAAACAGAAAGAGGCTGGTGCTAATGTGGAGGAATCAAATAATTGTGCCCTCATAAAGAAACATTGATTGCCAGGAAAGTTCAAAGAAACCATACAAAGCTTTCTAAAGGAGGTGATGCTTTAATGCCATAACACTACACTAAATATGTTCATAATTCACTTATCTTTCACATCGATCAGTGGCGGGTTCCTACCGGTTCGGACTGGTTCAGCCGAACCGGTAGTAGTTGGTGGCCTGGGTTGCTGGAACTGGCAACAACCCAGGCCTGCCACACCCCCGAACAGGTTCTCCTGGCGGCACCCTAGGCACCACCATCTTGTTTTTGGCTTCTGCGCATGTGCAGAAACATTTTTTATAGTACTGTGCATACGCACGCAACATGCATCAAGTGCATGTGTCTGTTGTGTGACCAAGGTGCTGACCACCATCTCAAGGTGCTGACCACCATCTTTAAAGCGCTCCATGGCACGGGACCTAGTTATTTGTGGGATCGCATCCTGCCTCATACATCCATTCGGCCGATTCGCTCCCACAGAGAGGGACTTCTCCGGGTGCCGTCCACCAGGCAATGCCAGCGGGTGACACCCAGGGGAAGGGCCTTCTCTGTGATGGGCCCGACCCTCTGGAACGACCTACCCCCCGTACTTAGAACAACTACAGACCTCCGCTCCTTCCGCCAAAAGCTAAAGACTTACTTATTTTTTATTTTATTTTATTAAATTTATACCCCGCCCTTCTCCAAACGGACCCAGGGCGGCGCACAGGGATGTTAAAACACATATAAAACATATAAAATTTTAAAAAACTTATTCTAATAGACCCTGCGCTAAAAACCGAATTTAAAAAACCCAAATTTAAAACTATCTAAGAGTCAGTAATGGGGGTTATGCTAGGCCGGCTAGATGGAATAGGTGTGTCTTCAGACACTTGCGGAAGAGGCGGAGGTCAGAGATGGTGCGGAGTTCAGGGGGTAGGTCGTTCCAAAGGGCAGGGCCCGCTTACCTCTTCCATCAGGCCGGCCTGGCCTAATTTTATCCAACCTGACTGTAGGGAAATTTTAAATTGTTAATTGGGATTTTAAGGAATAGTTTTAAGGTTTTTAAGATTTTAAAATTTTAGCGCAGGGTTAATTTATTTAATTCGGTTTTAAACATTTGCATTACTATGTTTATATGATTTTTAAATTTCCTGTGCACCGCCCCGAGTCCCTTCAGGGAGAGGGGGCAGTTTATAAATCAAATAAAATATAAATATAATATAAATATATGAGCAAATAGACAGTAGTGGCTGTCAGAACCCACCCCTGACATCTATCCTCGAATGTCATTCTTTTCAGTGAAAACTCCAGCAATATAATAAATTCTAACATGTTGCCATTTAATAATAAAATACAATAATATATTTGATGTTGGGCAAGGTGTTGGATTGGAAGACCTCCAAGGTCCCTTCCAGGCCTATGATTCCATGTTCTAATATATTTAAAAATATTAGAAGTCCCTAGCTCTTATGATGAATAGAAGATGATGCAATTGTCTGTATTAAAGGTGCTACATATTCAAACATGGATCCAATTTGGATATATCTTGGCATGTTTCAACATCATATTTCAGTTGGTTCAATGGGATTTCCAAATTATGGATATTACTAAATGTTCTGTAGCAATTTTTCACTGGTTTTCTGGATTTTATTGTTGCTCACATGTCACACAAGTAAATGGCTATTTGCAGCATTAGATAAAAATCTTGGAAGGGATATCAATATTTCCCATCCAGAGATGAGGCAGAAATCATATTTCAGGGATAAGCTGTGATATTACATCAACTTGTCACTGACCCTTTATTTGATTCCAAGCCTGATGAGCATCAGATTCACAACTAAAGCACAAAACCTTATCACACAGAAAGGCTTAGGTGCCATTACTGATCAACAGGGATCATTCAGAGACTCATGTTGCTTTCTGTGTTGATCTAATGTCATCTCTGATGGTGCTCTGTTAAACGAACCAGGCAGCAGGTAGTTGAAGAGTTTGTCTAACCACTATGGATGGCTCCAGATAATCAATCAATTGAGTGGGCTAAGGGAGGTTCTGAAAGACACACTGATACACCCCTCACACACCCAGATGCAGCTATTTTCTGTTAATGTAACTTTACAATAAAGTTGCTCATAATCCCTCTATGGGGAGATGGACAGTTTCTAAATTAGGTAGGTAGGTAGGTAGGTAGGTAGGTAGGTAGGTAGGTAGGTAGGTAGGTAGGTAGGTAGGTAGATAGATAGATAGATAGATAGATAGATAGATAGATAGATAGATAGATAGATAGATAGATAGATAGATAGATAGATAGATAGATAGATAGATAGATAGATAGATAGATAGATAGATAGATAGATAGATAGATAGATAGATAGATAATATTCTGACCTAGGCTTCACAAAATCACAAAGCAGACTCCTTGTCCCGACAAAACCCCTTTTTATTAAGCTAATGTTAATTCCTCTCATTCACATCCAGCAAAGTCACAGCAAACAGTCTTTCAAGGGTGAATTTACAACCACAGACATTATCAGGCTTGGAGAGCTGCCAGGCCAATGCAACGCTGAAGAAAATACTTTGCAAGGAGTCTCTGAGAATCACGAACAAATCTTCACACTAATTAAATGAACACATTGTCTCCTGCAAACTCCACTCCCCTTTTGCTCCTCTTGTATTCCCTATGAGAGGGGCCATTCACCATCCACCTGTTTCTTTACTCCTGAGTCAGCCCTTGTTCCTTAACTGTTCCCTTCTCCTGGCAGTTCTGTGCATGTGCACGTCGGAAACAGGCTCCAGCTGTTCTTCTGCCCCACTGATCTCCGACTCTGAAGGCAGCTGATAACTGTCAGATGGCTGTGGCCCCATCTCTGCCTCGATGCAGAGCACTCATCAGAGCCTGCCCCAGACTCCAGGACTGGCCCATGTTCCTCCTCAACCTCCTCACTGTCTGAGTCTGCCACAGCTCCTCTGGTTGCTGGCGTGCCACAACAGACAGACAGACAGACAGACAGACAGACGGACGGACGGACGGACGGACGGACGGATGGACTAGATAAGAGAGAGAGGGAGATAATAGATAGATGGAAGATAGATACTAAATGTTTGTGCTTATCTGGACTACTTCAAAGAACTAACATCAATTTTGCAAGTCTGAAAGTATTTCATCTCTCCTTTATTTTATTTATTTACTTATTTATTTTATTTATTTGTCAACAAGTACAAGGAAATGAGTATCAGTATAAACATAGACATGAACACATGAAAAATGGCACAAATAAATGGATATAAATAAGCAAAACATAGCCATAAACACATGAAAAGAGTACATATAATGGGGACAGTAGGTCAGGGACACTGGTGCGCTTATGCACATCCCCTTCGGGTTCTCTTAAGAAATATGTAAGGTCCACGGTAGACAGTTCCTTTGCTTTTACTTTCTGGAAAACTCAGGGAGGTCCCTTCTGAATCACTTCCTGCACTCCTATTTCTGTGAGCTGAAATACCATTTGTAGGATGGTTATCTAGTCTGCATTTGTTCCTTGTGTCTCCCAAGATCAAGCCCAAAGACCATTAAAGGCAAAAGAAGGTCAAAATCTCTATCATGTTCACAAATTACAAAATAATGGTCATTACATATTCCAGACACCAATTCCAGCTGAATATTAGCAAACACGAAGATACAATAAGAGCAGTTTGACTAGAACTAGTGGGTAAAGATGCAGTGGGCCCCCTATTGCTGAAGGTTTTCTAACAGAGGCTAGCTAGGCAGTCTTGGATGCTTCAATTTAGCCTCTTGCGCTGAGCAGAGGGGCTGGTCTTGATTATCTCCATGACTCTCTCTACCTCTATGATTCTATGAAGGTGAACTGGAAGAAATATTCTGCCTCTGGCTAAAAAACCTTTTCCTGTTTACACAGAAGGGGAAGCATGAAGAGAGAAGAAACCCAAATAGAAAGCAATGGCAAAAGGAATCCCTCTTTAATGAGGCATAACTCTGTTATGATTAAGGCTTATTCTGTCTAAATATTGATTCTCATAATACTTTACGAGGACAAGCACCAAGCAGCAGAGCCCAGCCGTTCACCCACAAGGATGGAACGAGAGCAACAGAAATCCTTGCTACTTCACTGGTTCTATGCCTTGTTTTTTTGTAAAATAAAAAATAAAAATGATGCAGTTGAGGCCGTCATCAAAGCCTTTCTCTGTTTTTGCAGCAACTTGCTTCTTGGGCTGTCAAATCCTCAACCTTGGAAAGGAATCGGCTGGGTCTTTTCTCCCTGAATTTCAACGGGTGGACAGAGCAAAAACAAGAAAAGGGAGGCTGGCAATGGGGAGACAGACACAGCTCTATTACTTTGAGCCAAGATTAAAGTAGCTACCTTAGTATTGAAAGATAGCTGCTGTTTCCTTGTCCTGAGGCTGCAGAGCAACTGGAGGTAGAGTGAGGGCAGTGAGGGCAGAACAAGAAAAAACAACAACCCTGCTGATCATCAGGAAGGTGTATGAAGAGAAAAGAACAGAGAGAAAATATTTTTGAACCAAAGAAATTTTGAAACATTATTTAAAAAGAAGAAGAAGGAGAGAAGGAGAGGAGAGAAGGAGAGAAGGAGAGACGGGGAGGAGGAGGAGGAGGAGGAGGAGGAGGAGGAGGAGGAGGAGGAGGAGGAGGAGGAGGAGGAGGAGGAGGAGGAGGAGGAGGAGAAGAAGAAGAAGAAGAAGAAGAAGAAGAAGAAGAAGAAGAAGAAGAAGAAGAAGAAGAAGAAGAAGAAGAAGAAGAAGAAGAAGAAGAAGAAGAAGAAGAAGAAGAAGAAGAAGAAGAAGAAGAAGAAGAAGAAGAAGGGATCATGAAGCTTTAGTTCAGGGGCAGACATGGGCTTCCAAGGGACTTTACACACTTCCATTGGTGTGCACCAAATTCCTTACCCTTCTGGCTTTTCCTTATGTGACACAGAAATGAATTAGAAAATAGCATATTGCAAAGCAAAGGAGGACTTGTTTAGCAGAGATAAAGGTAAAGGTAAATGTTCCCCTTGCACATATAGGTTAGTCATTCCTGACTCTAGGGGGCGGTGTTCATCTCCGCTTCAAAGCCAAAGAGCCAGTACTGTGTGAAGACGTCTCTGTGATCATGTGACCAGCATAACTAAACGCTGAAGATGCACGGAGCACTGTTACCTTCCCACCAAAGGTGGTTCATATTTCTTCTTCTTACATTTTTACATGCTTTCCAACTGCTAGGTTGGCAGAAGCTGGGACAAGTAACAGGAGCTCACTCTGTTATGCGGCACTAGGGATTTGAACCACCAAACTGCCAACATTTTGAATCAACAACCTTTAGCCACTGAGCCCCGTATCCCTTGGTACTTGCAGGAATACCTTTGGTCAAATGGTAGAAATCATGCTGGAACACTAAGTCTCTTCTGGAAAATTCATGTTTTCTTATTGTGCATGACAGCCATTTTGTGAATAGGTAGGCTTTTCATGGCGTCCACGCTGGGTGTGCCCACTATATGCTCCTAAAATCTCCAAAGTAACCTCGGAGCCCAGAAAGCTGTTTACACCTTCTTTTCTTATTTCAAATATGAAGTGATGCCCTAGAAAATGCTATTCCATGTGGCGCCGCATGTCTTGTGTCAGAGATGGATACTGTGAGCGCCACATTTTGGGGCCTCTGAAGGCTCATTCTCAGATTGTGCTACTGAAATTTAGTGCCAACCCTCAGAAATGCAGAGGATGCAAAAATGCTATGTTACCAGAAGGAAAAGTGACTGAATTAATCCCCTTAAAAAAGAATATATAGAGAAATAAATATCCTTATAATATTCAAATTGAATCAATATCCATCTTCTGTCTTGAAACTAAATTATTTGGGAATAAAACCAGACCTTTATTTAAATAAATATATCAAGTGAGATGGTTATGTCAAAATTTAGCTTGGCTATTTTTCTTTTTGACGTATCACTTAACAAAACCAAAAATAACTGGGGGGGAAACCAGTCTTTTTGGTGATATTGTCACATCACTGTCACACACTCAGGGCCTTGGAAGCTAAGTTGTTGTTGTTTTTTAAAAAAAGAAGTGTTCTCCTCCAACAGCAAACAGGTTGTTCATTGCTGTCTGCCTACCTCACATTTGGTTAAAAATAAACAATTGCTGTAGCAAGGATTCTGCAGATCACCTGTCAGCATCTGACCCTTTATGGCAGTGGTAGTCAACCTGATCCCTACTGCCCACTAGTGGACATTCCAGCTTTCATGGTGGGTGGTAGAGGTTTTGTCCAATACTGAAGCACTTTCCTTTTTTAAATTTAATTGACTTCCCTACTTTATAAATCACCATTACTGTGGAACCGGTGGGCGGTTAGAAAATTTTACTACTAACAGAGATACAAAAGTGAGCAGTAGGTATAAAAAGGTTGACTACCGCTGCTTTATGGTGAGATATTTTGATTATTTTTCCCCTTCCTTCCTTCCTTTCTTCCCTGAGGGGAAAAAAAAACCTAAAGAGAAATAATCTAAAGGTAAAAGCAAAGAAATGGGAAAATAAAAAGAATAAAACCTTGGGAGAGAGGAAGAGGCTGTGGCCACTTTGAAACTGATCTTTAATAGGGACTTTGGATGTCACCCAAGCCTCAGCACCTCTCTGTTGGCCATCCTTACTTTTAGGCATGCAAGCAAGCGTGAAAAATGGATACAGCTGCTTTAAGAATCTCCTTAACCTTAATGAATTACAAAGTTGTGCTATATCATCACAGAAATTCTCAACAGAATCTTATCAATAGGTTTCACAATTTGCCATGCCAGGGTGTGGCTTATTGATTTAAGCCTAGTGTATGTCTAAATCTAACCATTATGAACTGCAAGTCATGTTGCCTGGAGTGATATGCAAAGCCACTTGAGGTTTATTCAATAAGCCATGATTAAATAGATCATGGCTTAATAGGAGTTATAAACCAAGATGTTGACTGGGCTGAAAGCCGAAAGAAATATCTTTGGATTTCCTCTTGCACGTTATGTGCAATCTCCTTCAAAATTCAATGCCTCCTGAACCTTCCTTATGTTGACTTCCATACTATTGCTGTAATTTCTTAAAGCCAAGTTGTTTTGCCTTCCCAGAACTGTGTGCACACTGAAGAAGTAGGCAGATGAGTGGAGTGTTTGCAGGAGATAAAACTTTTGTTTGCTTTTGTGCTGAAAAGATATTTTAATAAAAAAAAGAGGACAAAACACCCAGTAGATTTGCAAGGGCCCTACCTAATTCTTTAGCATGGTGCTTGGTCTTGGCACTGATGGCCGCTACAGTTGATGTTGTGGGACTTTACCTTTGCTTTCCACAGAGGAATGGGGGAGCAGGGTGGGAAACTCCGCCAACATAAAGGATTATGAACCAAATGTGAGAATTGGGTACTTGCTGAAGAAGTTCCTTGCATCTGCAAACTGGCAAGCTGAGTGAACACCCAGATAGTTGAAAGTGTGCCAGATAGCCTGGCACTGCTCTAATTGGCACAGAACCATCCTAGTAGCAGTTCCTACTGCCACTGGCTCCTTTACAGCTGCCTGTCTTCATCCCACTGTTCTCAAAGCCATGCCAGAAAGGGCACAACAGGTAGATGCAAAAAGTTTGCCAACTTCTCCTTCTCCACATTATCTCTGGAATACATTTTTTTCCTCATTACTGTTTGGGTCTGATGCCCAGTAGCAACTCCACACCAAAAAAGTAACCATAGCATCCCACTGGAGAGGAATGAAGGAAGGGGGGGGGGGGTTAATTGACCACTGGGAAAGTAATCAAAGTTAGTGACAACATGCATCAAAACTTCTTGTGGCATGGTGGTGTTTCCTGTCACCATTTGAAGATTCTTTAGTGGGAAAGACCATAGGGGAGAAAGGGAAGAGATGCCTTCACACACAAACTTTGTTTTTAAAATGTGTTCCCCTGCCTGGTCTAAAGCAATGATTTTTCAAACTTGGTGATTTTAAGATGTATGGTTCTGAGGTCCCAGAATTCTGGAAGTTGAAGTCTACACATTGTAAAATTGCATATTTTGAAAAACAATGACTAGAGTTTATACAATTAAAACAAAAGTGATCTTCAGAATGCAGAATGTTCATAAACAATGTTATATACAACTAATATTTAAAGATGTAAGATTTGGAATGGATTTTGAGTTTCATTTAGTCCAGTCCCATGCCTCTCATCTCTACAATACTTAATGAAGGAATCCATCCTTAAAAATGACCATCAAATCTCTATTTGTACATTTATATCTTCCTTTTCCACAACTGAACATTTCTTACTGTTATGAGATGTCTTCTTATGACCTATCAAAATTTATTCTCTTATAATTTAAACCCTAGAATAACTCTGAATAATTCTGTCCCATATTTCACATTTCTTTTCAGATGCTATCATGTCTCTCTACAGTCTTCTCCAAATTCACCATCTCCAGTGCCACCAACTGTTTCTGTCAAGTTTTTCTTTTCAGGTCTCTCATCATTTTAGTTGTTCTTATCTGGACATGTTCCAGAGCATTAATCCTTCTGAAAGTACATTATTCGGATCTGGATGCAATTTTCTAGGCATAACCTAGCCATCATGATCCATTATAATTGTACATAATGACATAATACTTCTACTGATGTAGACTAGGATGGCATTTTGGGGGGATTTTGTTTTTGCAAATATAGCTGTTAATCTAAATCATCTGTTATCTAAAACTTTCAAACATGAAATCAATAAAAAACCTAATCTTCAGGAGTGATTTGTACATGCTAGTAATTATCATTGGTAAATTAGGGTTGTTAATCTTATTAACATTTTAATAAATTTTGATCAGAGTGCTTCTGGGTTATAGTTCAACATTATGTCTTCATTGAACAGCATTAAAACATAGGGGGCAAGCTTCCAAGAATAACCAGAGGTTTGCATTTCTCCTACAGGGTGAGAAGATGATCATCTCTAGTACCCACATTTTATCAGATCTTTCTTGATTAGATGGGACTTTGAAGAGCCCCACTTCAATGCCAGGAGCAATTTGGCAGAGATTCTGAGATAGATAATTATACTCTTCTGAATATATGAAATACAAACAGCTATTGAATCTCTTGGCAGAATTACATCTTAATCTAGGAATACTACATATCTCTCAATTGATTTAATGACATAATGGGTTAGCCCAAACAAGCCATTCTTTGGACATGACCATCTTAATTGAAAGACAAGGGGCTATATCACCTCTAGAAGCAGGCAAATTATTTAATATGTTGTAATTGCGATACTATACCATAGAGTTTTAATTGATTTTTATTCTGACAATTTGTATTTGTATTTATTAAATTTATATAACGCACCTTCTCCCTACTGGGACTCAGGGCGGTGGGACAATTGCAGAAGGGCTTCCGTGTGATATGATGACTATACCACTACAGAAGGCAGGGCCAAAAAGTTGCTGTCATTTGTGGTGTGATTTTGTAGTACTTAGTAGTAAGGAGATTTAAAAAAATAAATGGCATTTTGCTTTGCAAAGAGTTGGCATGTCTATTCCCATCAAAATTCAGAATACCTGGACATCCTTATGGTTTATAGGGTAACAGAGTAGAATCCTAAAAGCCTGCTATTATCCTGATCACTTATTGGAATTAAGGTAAAGTTATTCTGAGTCTCATTTCTCATTCTTCTCCTCCTGCTTGGACTTTCTGCAACAATTCTCTTCATTCATTCATATAATAGTCCTATCTTTCCTTTGTGTTACCAGGAGTGGTTGGAATGTCTATGGAAAGGTGTTTATAGACATTTATCTTCAAACGTTGCTTAATTCTTTCTTAATACTACTCAGGGATCTATATCTAGAACCTCAAAGACTACAACTTTTCATTCCCTTCACCACTGTGAAAGCCCATCACAGGAAATAGCTGTCATCCATAAGACTCATAGGAGAAGTAATGCCAGAAGATATAATATAGGGAGAAGAAAACGTGACGTACTTCAGAAAGTTGAGTGAAAGCTGAGATAATGTTCCATATTACAGTTTTAAATGTTAGCAATAGTATCCAAACTCCAATATTTCTTTGGTTTAATATTCAATCAAGCAGAATTGCAACCTCATTGTAATCCACTTTATAAGTGATTTTGTTTTCAGAAGCTGCCTATTTTGGAGGTTATTTATTTATTCATCCACCCATTCATTCATTGTTTGTTTGTTTGTTTGTTTAATATGCCACCCATCTCACTGTTGCAGAGACTCTGAGCAGCTTACAAAATGATACCATACATCGGTTAAAACTATTAGGTTGCATAGGGGTGATCTATTCTTACTGTTAGAAGAAAACCAGAAATTCAGAATTTCTTACATTTATTTGGAGATCTCAATGAACCAAATCTAGATTCTTTTTCAGGCAACAGGTTCTTTATTTTCTGTTACAGAACAAAAAAGATGTAATGATCTGCCAAAGTTTTCTTATAGGGGTAGAAAAGGCTGACAGAATTTAGGTATTACAGAGGAACAGGTCCTACATTGATTTTATTCTTTTATAAATAACCTTTTTCCAAAAAATAATAATAATAACAACAGCATGATGTTGTCACTTTTATTAGCAGAGTGTCTTCTATTCCTTTTTGGAAAGTTTGCTGTAACTCAGCAAAGGAGCTTGACGCTAGCCTGAAGCCTACCAACTGCAATACACTCAGTTTTCAGCATCATTGCCATGCCAATTACTCTGCTCCATTCAAGTACATTTGATTAGCATCAAATTACAGAAGATTTCATAGAGAAATTCTGGTTCATTTCAAGGTTAACTTTGTTAATCTGAGCTGTCAGCACTTGACAACCTGTTTAACTGTAATGCTCTGGGAAGACTAATTTTACAAACACAAACTCTTCTCAATCTCTCTCTTTTGATCACATTCAGAGCATGCACCTGTTTCTTTGAGTTGTTGAATAAATGTCTGCTTACACCATCAGTGTCAATGTTAATGTCTGTATGGTCAGAGCACCCCACAGATTAAAAAAAAAACCCTACTCTAAGGACACTTGCAGGAGGGAATTGTATAGCTTTATAGCCCCAGTTATAGAGAAAGGAAAGGTTGGAGAACATATACCTTATTTCATGAAACAGCAAATATAGCAGCCAATAAATTATAACAGAGAAAGCAGCCTTGAACTCAATGGTGAATGAATGACTTTCTGGTCACATAGGAAGTCTTTAACCTGAAGCATATCAGCAATGGCTTCCACCTTGAGCCATGGTGGCGCAGCGGTTAGAGTGCAGTACTGCAGGCTACTTCTGCTGGCTGCAATTTGGCAGATTGAATCTCACCAGGCTCAAGGTTGATTCAGCCTTCCAGCCTTCCAAGGTGGGTAAAATGAAAACCCAGATTGTTGGGAGGCAACATGCTGACTCTGTAAACTGCTTAGAGAGGGCTGTAAAGCCCTGTAAAGAGGTATATAAGTCAAAGTGTTATTGCTATCTTTCTACCCACCACATTTTAATCAAAAGAAGGATCTGCAGGGTAACCAAACAATCCAGCAACAAAATATTTGGAAAATCAATAGAAAAGAGTTTACAGCTGTTGTTTGATACTCAAAAGGATTTTAAATTTATGGAGCACTTTACAACATGTAAACCATAAGCTATATCTTAGCTGGAATCTCATAATCCTATAGCAGCAATGCAGTACATTATTTTCCTTCAAAATTCATTTTCCTGTTGTATTGCATTATCTATATTAAGAAGACCCTCAGTCATGCCTTTTCATGGCCCTCACCCATCTACCTGCAGCTCTGGTCCCATGAGATCCTCTCTGAACTAACTGCATGGTGTGTGGGTTATGATGGCATTCAGGACTGCTGTGATTGCTATCACTAAGAGGCGCAATCATATGTCCTCCCACTCTGCAGTTGCATTGTTTAGCACAGGGGTCAGCAACCGTTCTTTCATCCCTCTGCTGTGGTTCCCTGTCGTCAGTCGGTTCCACAACTGATAGGGGTTTTGGTCACGACAGGTAGAGGGAAAAGGATGCCATGCAGGAAAAGACTCTATAGCGGGGGAATCAGACTTCTGGTCAGCAGAGGAAAAAGGATGCCGCACTAGGAGGAGACTCTATGGTGAGGGAACTGAACTTCCGGTCGGCTCCAGAATTGAACGGGGGGCTTCCAGTTAGGATCTTTGTGGCTCTTTGAGTGTTCAAGGTTTCTGACCCCTGGTTTAGCAGGTAGGTTGAGCTGAGGGAGTCCCCCAGATCTACGTCACCCACTGATATACCATACCTGAGGTCAGACTTGGACTCCTATCGCTCTGGTTCTGCTCCAGTGGTGAAATTCAAAAAATGTTACTATTGGTTCTGTAGGCATGGCTTGGTGGTGTGGTAGGGGGAAGATACTGCAAAATCTCCATTCCCACCCCACTCTGAGGCCAGCCAGAGGTGGTATTTGCCGGTTCTTTGAACTACTCAAAATTTCTACTACCGGTTCTCCAGAACCTGTCAGAACCTGCTGAATTTCACCCCTGTTCTGCTCTGACACATTAAACTTCTACACCACATGATTCCTCTCTAGTTTGCACTAGCAGAGGTTCAGACTCCCCTTTTCGGGGGGGAGGGGAACCAAAGGTATTTTGCTGTTGGAGCAGCTACCAATTCAAGGCAGCATACTTCATATACAAAGCCAGCTAAGCTATTTTAGCACATGTTGCATAAAATGCCCAAAGTGCCTCTCCATGGCACTAAAAGGACAATAGCAACACATCAAATCTGCTCCCCGAGGGTGCCAGTTCAGCCTGCCTAACAGTAGGGCCAGCCACATGCCTCAGATTCAGCTATTACGAATTGCAGCTGGAAAAGCATTTTAAACAAGGGCAGTGCCTAAACAATTAAGTATATAGGCACAATTATTTGATTGATGTTGTTTGGATCAGCCTGCCTGGGAAGCTTTCCTGCTTTTTATAATATGAAGGTTGTCTTTTCTTCTCCGGTAACCACCCGACTGTCACCAAGGACATAAATCCTCATCAATTCTATTTGAGGGCATCCCGTGAACCTTAACAATAACCACAAAGAGGCTGTATTTACATTCTCTGCAACACTAGTGCAGCTCAGTCAACAAGATACCTGCAAGCAGGAGCCTTCTTCAAACAGTGCAAGCTGGGGAGAAGCCAGCAAGGTGGGAGGGAGAGGAGGAAAAGCACCAAACGAAGCAGACGAAAACCAAACTCGGCAAAGCAGAGAAAGGGTGACGTCTCTGCCACTGCTAGTTTGCACACATTAGTCCCAGAATTGCCCCTCATTATTGGAGGCATATTGGGGAAATTGTGCTGCTTCTACCCCAGACTGTTATGATTCTGTCCCTTCCATTTCCAAAGTGTATGAATGTTAGCAACGCATTAATTAGATAGTAACACTGCACATACAAAACAGAAACAGAAACCTTCAGTCCTGCTAGCCTTGTGGAGGCCCTGGATCTGGGCCAAATCCTCTCCTTGCATTATCACTGCTTTCTCTCTCTCAATACAATCTTTCCATACAATGCTTTCCCTAAATTTAAAGTGATGTTTGAAATATCCTCCCTGTATATTATTTCATGGGGGGGGAAAATTGGTCTCTTCCTGTTTCTCTAAGTCCCCCACTCTTTAACAAGTAGCTTTCATTAAAATTCCTTCATTTTAGAGCTTTACCTGCCTGAGAGTGCACCAATATAGCACAGTGCTCGTTCTCTAAGAAATGGCACAGGGTAGGAACATGTGGTGGCAACTCCCACAATCCCTTTGGAAGGGTTTGCACCAGTGGTGGGTTTCTGCAGGCTCGCACCTACTCGCGAGAACCGGTTGGTGAAATTTAGAGAACCGGTGAGAGGGGGTTCCACTGATGTACCTGGAAGTAAATCTGGCCCGCCGCTGCCAGTGACCCAACGGAAAGGAAAGGAAAGGAAAGGAAGGAAAGAAAGAAAGAAAGAAAGAAAGAAAGAAAGAAAGAAAGAAAGAAAGAAAGAAAGAAAGAAAGAAAGAAAGAAAGAAAGAAAGAAAGAAAGAAAGAATTTATCATCACAATTGAGTCCAAAATTTTGGTTGCTAAGCAAGAGCGTTTTTAAATGAGTTTCACCACATTTTAAAAGGTGGCCACTCCCACCCTGTCACATGACTGCCAAGCCACGCCCACAAAATAGGCCACGCCTACAGAGTAGGTTCTAAAAAATTTGAAACCCACCACTGGTTTGCGCTGTAGGGATACAAGATCTGTATCCACTGATCCAGTTCTGAGCATCACTAGCAATAGAGCTATCTCTTGTATAATACTGAGAGGTGGTGTTTTTGACAGTCTCTCTTCCCCACCAAAAAAGTGTTTCCTGACCCACCATGTTGGAAGAGAGATTCACTAACGCTTCCACTTGTATCCTTTAGGAAAGAGAAATCTTGGGGCTGAAAGAGAACCCAAGTTTTACAGGAGGGAGGGGTTGCCTACAACTGACTTTACCCGACTGCAGGGGTGGGTTCCGGCAGGCACTACTGCCGGTTCGCTTGTGGGTGTCATGCGCGCGCATGTGCAGTGCAATAAAAATTGTTCTGCGCAGGCACAAGAGCTAAAAACAAGATGGCGGTGCCTATGGCGCCACCTGGAAAATCAGTTCGGGGGTGTGGCAGGTTTGGGTCGCTGCCGGTTCCAGCACCCCAGGCCACCAAACCACTACCGGTTTGGCTGAACCGATCCAAACTGGTAGAAACCAACCACTGCATGACTGGTTGTGTGGCACAATTCTGTGGGCTGTATTGGCCAGTTGACATAGCTTCTAGCCTAATTCCCTCATACTACTTAATTCTGTATCCACTGACAGTCTGATCTAACACATCAATGAAGATAAAGGGGCATCTTCATTCTTTACAAGCACCCTTTCAATCTGTATAACGTCTCACCCCTTATTATTGGAGATTTACTATGGGTGCTTCCCAGTTTAAGAATTGCAGCAAGATAATTGCATTATAACAGCAAATTATAACTTTATTAGAGGAAAAATTGCAGGAATTTTTTTTTAAAAAAACATGCTTTTACAAAGTGTAGCTCAAAAACCTTCACACTGATTTTTATGAAATTTGACATGCCTCTTCCTGTTCTAATATTCTTAGCTTGTTTATTATAGGTAGTCCTTATTTAAAAACAGTAAAAGGGGACAGAATTTCTGTTGCCAAGTGATATGGTCATTAAGCATGACATCATATGACTGCCTGCTTAGTGATGATGGCTCTAACAGTCCCCAATTACCATCGTGAAATGAATCACTGTAGGTCATTAAGCAACGACCACACACGATTGTGACTTCCAACTTCTTGTTGACTTCCTCATTGGCTTTGCTTGTGGGAAACTGACACAAATCACAGTCCTGTGACTATGGGGCTCTCTGACAGCTGGAACTTCAAGGACCAGTGATAAGTACCTCTTGTTCAGCACTGTTTTAAGTTCAAACAGTTGCTGAACAAGTGATCATTAACCAAGAAGTATCTGTGATTTCATCCATTCTGATAAACATTGAAAATCTTGCCACCATAAATGGCCATACAATGGGAGAATAAAACTCGACTTTCTAAATTTAGTCCAAATCCAGACACCCATGTATTGTTCACCTTCACAATCTGCTGAACAAATGAAAGTGCTCCTGCTTAGATTCTCTTCCCTTTTTCAGGACATTCCATTACATCCTCCAGGTTTCTACTTCCACTGTCCAAAGTGTTAGCAGAAATCCATGACCACTGGTCCTACTCTGTCCCATAATGATAGCACTTAGACTTATATACCGCTCCACAATGCTTAACAGCTCTGTCTAAACAGTTTACAGACTCAGCACGTTGCCCCCAAAATTCTGGCTCCCTCATTTTACTGACTTCAGAAGGATGGAAGGCCGAATCAACCTTGAGTCAGTCAGGATCGAACTCCTGGCATTCAGCAGAGTTAGCCTGCAATATGGCATTCTAACCATTGCGCCAGAGGTGGGTTGCAAATTCTGGCATTAGTAGTTCACTTGTAGCTCGTGTGTGTGCTTGCACACGACGCTTCTGCGCAGAAGCATCTGAGCGGGTGGGCGGAGCCTCCCGAACCGCCACTACCGGTTCGCCCAATGCAGGCCGAACCAGGAGCAACCCAACTCTGCACTGCACCATCATTATGCATCATAGATACATCTTCCTCCATCCAAGTCTAAATTCAAGCCAGCCAAGTATTCTGCTTTGTTACAAGCAGATTGGCTTGATAGATGCTGATAGACAGGGGACATACTGCATTCCTACCTTGGAGGAAAGATATGAGGATCTGCATCAACACCTTTATAGAGAGGTTAAAGGAGTTTGAATTGGGAACATTTGAAATGAAAACTGGTTCAAGGGAACATAAGAATATCCCCTGCTCCTTCTTATCCTCCTGATCCAACCTACTGCCACAATTGCTTTCGTTGCTTTAAAAGCAAGGGGAAGACACATTTTCCTGAATGTTTAAAGCAGCTTGAGTTTCTCAGGTGGAACCACTGGACCAAACAACTTTACGGTTGCATAACTTTCTCAGAATGTGTCGGAAGAAGATAAGTGTGTTCTAGAAACCAATTCTTAGCATCTCTCCCCCAAAGTTCATTTTATTTATTTGTTATTTCAATTGTACTGAACTTTGCATCTGATTCCTGCCTACTCCCTACACCCTCCCAGGGAGAGGAGTACTTTTGTCTTTCTCTTTGCACTTTTTTTTTTCAAGATGGCGGTGCACTTATGCTGAGGCTTTGAGCTCCTGGTGTCACAGTAGAGTTAGGCAAAAACTAGTCTATACCCGCAGGGAGTTATTAAAGATTGGATCTTCTAGTCGATTACCAGCGACTTCCAGCAGTCTCATAATATACCGAATGACATAGTAAGACTGCCAGGCTCTCCATGGATCATTGTCTGGCCTAGGAGGCGGCAAAGAGAGCGGAAGCAGAAGCGGGGATGCAGAGCTGGTTTGCTAGTTCGGTTACGGAAGCATCCTCACAGACCAGCATTACCAAGCATTTTCCTAACCAACTCTAGATCCTTTGTCCACAAAACCGATGAACTAGAGCTATGGATGGCAGCGAATAAGCTCATTCGTGACTGCTGTGTGATGATCATCACAGAAACCTGGCTTCATCCACTTGTACCAGATGCGTCTGTGATTAACCAGTTTCATTGTAATTTTAGTACGACAATTAAGATTATTATTATTAATCATTTTTTTCTGCACAAATCAGTGGCCCTCCTGACTAACATCTTGAGCTAGTTGTTCTTTTATTTTTTAAATTGAATTTCAAAGGTATTCATAATATCTGATTATTTACATTGGCATCCTTCAATCTCAATCTCAAAAGACTATGGTATCGTGCTATGGAAGGAGGTCCTAAAGGAGTATCTAAAAAGGCCAATTCAAGAGTGACCATCCCTTCCACACTGAGGGCAGATACATTCTGTCCCCTGCCCAGCCTCCAGATTTCGCTGGTTCAGCGACTATCTCTTTGCCTCAGCCTGCCGAACAAGTGTCTCTTCGAATTGGAGAAGGCCATGCTTTAGCCTCCACGCTGAACGATCAGAGGTCAAAGTTTCCCATCTAAGTTTCCCATTCGCCACCCTGAGTCCTAACAAGGAGAAGGGCGGGGTATAAATTCGAAAAATAAAAAAAACAAAAATAAATAAATAAATGTTAGCATTGTTGCAAACGATTTGGGGGAAGAAGAAGAAAAATACATTCAGAACAAATTGCAATTTAAGAAGGAGGTGAGGAAGGTGAAGTCTCCAGTCTTAGAAAACAGCTGAAGAGAAAGTGAGGCACAATGAGCGGAGCAGTGACAGTGGTAGCCAGTGTGTGTGAGAGAGAGAGACAGGGGGGTGGGAGGGAGAGACGGAAAGCGTTTGGAGGCCTTTTGTCAAAAAAAGAAAATCACGAGGGAGGGAGAAAGAGAGAAATCCATTGCAGGAGCTTTTCAATTAACAAAGTAGGATTGGTTTACCTGATAAAATGTTCCCCGTGTGAGGTGTAATTGCATATTTATGCCCCACAGAGATTTTTTAATTTCTCTTCTGTTTGTTTGCCTTGAAAGTATTTGTCACTGGAAAGGGTTCTTGATGTGTAATATTCAAGGCAGTGTTAGCCGGCTGTGCGGCTTGTTTTCGTTTTAGATTTATTTCAATGTGAACGGACATGATGCCTTGTGCTGTCCTGTATATACAATATAATCTTTCTCAAGGAGAGGGACAATATTTCAAAAGGAGCAAAGGAGGGGGAAAAACAGAGTGCACGGATGCTATCAAGGATTTGTTATGGTTTTATAAACATATTTATCATGATTAACACCACCACCTTCATCACCATCGTTTTCATCATCTTTTATGGAAAGGAAGCTAGTTTAACCGAATAACAGAGTTGGAAGGGACCTTGGAGGTCATCTAGTACAACCCCTGATCAAGCAGAAGACCCTAGATAAATGGCCTTCAAATAAATGGCTGCCCAATTTATACAATACAATACAATACAATACAATACAATACAATACAATACAATACAATACAATACAATACAATACAATACAATACAATACAATAGCAGAGTTGGAAGGGATCTTGTAGGTCTTCTAGTCCAACCCCCTGCGTGGGCAGGGACCTTATACCATTTCAGACAAATTTCTTCTTAAAAACCTTCAGTGTTGGAGCACCCACAACTTCTGGAGGCAAGTCTCGTTCCACTGAATAATTATTCCAACTAGTTTTATTTTTAATGAATTTGGGGAAAATCTTATTTGCCAGTGTTTCTGCTTTACTATCCCAGTTCCTGAGATTCTGCCCTTTCATAGGAAAGATAGCTAGATAACATTCATTTTTCCTCCAGGGACTGCTTGACGTTTTTCATGCAGTTAGACAAATGCATGCAATATTTTTTTTATGAAACATATTTGAATGTAAGTAGTATGAGTTGGTAGCTGGGCTGTTGGTCTGAGCTCCGAGCTTGGCTGTTGTTAGTTCCTCAAACCCCCATATCTTTCAACCTTGGACCTCACACATTTCCTAAGAAGTCCCTAAGGGGATGTGCATAAGCGCACCAAAATGCCTACTGCCCCTATCCTACTGTCCCCATTGACATATATTCATTTTATGTTCATGGCCATGTTATACTTATTTATATCCATCTATTTGTACCAATCTCATGCAAAATCATCATCATCATCATCATCATCATCATCATCATCATCATCATCATCATCATCATCATCTTTATTGCCATTGTACTAAAATTACAATGAAATGTCCATGTCTATACTATACCTGTTACCTGTTGACAAAAATAAATAAATAAAAAATAAATAAAACATTTGGTTGCTAACGGTTCATCACCATTCAAGGAAGCATCGTCAGTGAGTTTTGAGTTGTGCTTGTCTGTCAGAGCACTGGTCTTTAAATACCTTTTTATGTGATTCCAATTAGTGTGGATGCTGTTTGTCTGGCTACTTCTGAGTCATGGTCTGACTTCGAACTGTTTGATTGGCTGGCTGTTGTTACCAAGGCATGGTCTTTGGTTTTATGTACTGTCTGTGTGATGTAAATTAGTGTTGTTTGTTCGGATACTGCAGTGGTGGGTTGCAGGTGGTACGCCCCGGTACCATTCCAGTACAGTGCTCCAGAGGGCCCACATGCCTGCCCGTTCTCCTTACCTGTATTTGAGCTCTTCGGGGCTTCTGCACACATGCACGGTGCTTAGGGTGCCTGCATGATGCTCCACCGAGCAGCTGGAGCATTACAGAGGCGT
The DNA here is from genome assembly GCA_039707465.1 of Rhabdophis nuchalis. Taxonomy (NCBI): domain Eukaryota; kingdom Metazoa; phylum Chordata; class Lepidosauria; order Squamata; family Natricidae; genus Rhabdophis; species Rhabdophis nuchalis. The sequence goes on along the minus strand of CM077643.1, from coordinate 47,059,206 downwards.
CACAGGAAGTAACGATGCATGTGCACACTACACGTGTGTGGGCACACGCTATGCGCGTTCATGTGGTGGATACTGGGCCCCATTGCACCGTACCGGTTGCAACGGGATCCAGAACCCACCACTGGGATACTGCTGAGTCATGGTCTGGTTTTGGTCTGTTTGACTGGCTGGTCGTTGTTACTGAGATGTAGTTCGATTTCTTGTGAGCTGATGGGTTGTGATTTTTGTTGTCACGTAGTGGAGTCCCTGCTTGTTCATTTTAAATACTATCTTTGGTATTACAGTTGATGCAGTTCTTTCATTCTCAGTGATTGGTGGACTGACTAGATGTCAATATATCTGTTTATTGACTTATTGGTGGTCACCAGGCTTCGAGGAATTCTCTTTCTCTCCTTGATTTCACCTGGGTTACAACTGTGGACCCAGTTAAATCAAATTTGTGTCCTTCTGAATCTGAATCTGACATGAATCTGAATTTGACACTTGCAACCAAATTGCCAAGTGTAGAGCTCAGACCAATAGCCCATATTTTTTATATTCTAATTGAAAGTTTTTGCATATATAAAAGATAAATGTAAGGAAAGAATATGAAGAAAAGATAAAAGACGTAAGAAAAAGTAGGGGTGGAGAAAAGAAAAATACCATGAAGGGCAAAGCAAAGGAAGCAAGAAAAAAAAAACTAATTAGGAAAACAAGAATCAGACAAAGAAAGCTAGTTAGGATCTTCTTTTCAACAATTATAAGCAAACTCATTATCTCCTTTTAATACTGCAAAAAATCCCTTCAGCCCCTTATTTAAACAGATCCACAAATCATTTCACTTTTTTTCCATTTTCAGCCAGAGGTCCAAAAAGATTTCCAGTCTTTTATTTAAAACATACTGATTGTTTTATAACTGATCAAATAGGTCAGTTCTGTCATTTCTGATCATTTTGAGTTCAAAACCCATTCCTTCATAGCAGGATTTTCAATATTCTCTGTTGTTAGGCATGTAATAATCTTGCTGCAGTCACCATATATAAAATTAATCTTCCATGAGTCTTTTCTAATTGGCTATACATAAGTCCCAATTACTAAAACATACTAGCCTTTTCTCAGTGTTAGTCTTCAAAATCCTTTTGTGTCTATTCGTATCTAGAATTTTTAGCTTTTTCACAAACTTCCACCATGTATGGTAAAACACACCTTCCTTTTTTCACATTCCCAATATTGATTTGAAGTATTTTTTATCAATCTTCAATAATTCCTCTGGAGTCATAGATCAACAGTAATGATTTTATAAACATTCATCAATTATAACACAATATGGATTTCATCACATTGAGTCACATTATCTCTAAGGCAAATGCAAGCGTATGAAGGATGTAGGCATGGAAATCAAAGCCATTCTTTGTTTATTTCTTTTAGATACGAGACCGCCTCCTGCCCCATACATCCCTTTGTCCGATCCGCTCCCACAGAGAGGGTCTTCTCCGGGTACCGTCGGGTGGGCAATGCCGGTCGGCGACGCCCAGGGGAAGGGCCTTCTCTGTGGCAGACCCAGCCCTCTGGAACGAACTACCCCCCGACCTACGCACCACCTCGGACCTCCGCCTCTTCCGCCAGCGTCTCAAGACGTATTTATTCCAACAAGCCAGCCTAGCATAACCCCCCGTTTCTGACTTTTATCTGAACAAAATTTAATTCTCAAGGTTTTAAAAGGGTTTTTAGCACGGGATTTAATTTAATCGTTTTTAAAAATGTATTTTGTATTTTGTATAGTTTTATATTGCCTGTGCGCCGCCCTGGGTCCTTACAAGGAGAAGGGCGGGGTATATATTTAATAAAATAAAAATAAAAATAGATGGAGTTTGGGTGAGAGGGATTTTTATTACCCAGGACTTATGTATTGTGAACCTCAGGTAAACTAGAACACTGAATGTAGTCCTTAAAATTGCTTGGAATATCCTGAAGTACAAGATAGGCACAATATCTATTTTCATCTGGTTAATACTATGGAACCTGTGCATTAGAGCAGGGGTCTCCAACCTTTGCAATTTTAAGTCTGAAGGGCTTCAGCTCCCAGAATTCTCCAGCCAGCAAAGCTGGCTGGAGAAGTCTGGGAGCTGAAGCCCTTCAGACTTAAAGTTGCAAAGGTTGGAGACCCCTGCATTAGAGTCCTGGTCTACGAAATCTCTGTCTCCAGTTCCTTTAGTGATAACCACCAAAGTGCTAAACAGAACAAACAACATTTCATAGCTTGAAGTAATCCGTAGGTGTCACATCAGCCAATCTCTCCCTTAGACCACCCAGGTAGAGATGATAACACACCATAGTCAAGGAAAGGTCCGTTCGGTTCCCTTCCAGTGTTATTTACATATAAATATATGTAACCTACAGATACACACACACTAAACTGAGGCACTGGAAGTGGAGAAAAGATGAATAAAATCATAATTTCTCCACTCAGAGCCACTGATAGAGGTTGAGTGTGTTATTTAATATTTACGAACTCTACCCACTAAAGCTCACTTGCAGCTGCCAAAAAAGCCAATGCAACCCTGTGCTGCATCAACAGAAGGATAGCATTGAGAACACGAGATGTGATTGAACCCCTCTATACTGCCCCATACATCCCTCCGACCGATCCGCTCCCATAGAGAGGGCCTTCTCCGGGTGCCGTCGGCCGGGCAGTCCCGGTTGGCAACACCCAGGGGAAGGGCCTTCTCTGTGGCGGGCCCAACCCTCTGGAACGACCTGCCCCCTGAACTCCGTACCACCACAGACCTCCGCCTTTTCCGCCGGCGTCTGAAAACGCATTTGTTCCAACAAGCCGGCCTAGGATAATCACCCGATCTGGACTTTTTAGTATAAATTTTAATTAGAGAATTTTAAAATGTTTTAGCACGGGGTAATTTAATTTAATTGGATTTTAATAATAGATCTATTCATGTACGTTGTGTTTTAATTCGCCTGTGTGCCTCCCTGGGTCCTTTTGTAGGAGAAGGGCAGGGTATAAATTTAATAAAATAAATAAATAAATAAATAAATAAATATACTGCACTAGTGAGACCACACTTGGAATACTACATCCTGTTTTGGTTCCATAGATACAAAAAGGTGCTGACACCGTAGAAAAAGTGCAGAGAAGTGTAACAAAGACAATAAAGGGTCTAGAGGCTAAACCATAAGATGAACAGCTAAAGGAACTGGGCATGACTAGCCTAACAAAGAGAAATATTGTGGCGATATATCTATCTTCTGATTCTTGAGAGACTATCACAGGGAAGAAGGTGTTGACTTATTCTTCAAAGCACCTGAAGGACAAGAAGCAATGAGTGGAAGTTCATTAAAGAGAGAACCTATCTGTAATTAAGGAGAAATTTCCTGACAGTGATACAAAAATTATGCACTTTTCCAATATTTCTAACTGCTACAAAAGAGTAGAGTAGAGTAGAGTAGAGTAGAGTAGAGTAGAGTAGAGTAGAGTAGAGTAGAGTAGAGTAGAGTAGAGTAGAGTTGAGTTTTACTCCAGGCTTTTTAGACTGTGCACTGATCCTTGCCTGCATAGTAAATGAAATGAAAAATTTAAAAATATGAATTCCTAATTCCTTTTCAGGTAAAAAGCAATCCCATGCACCTTAGTTCATAAAAACTCATCATTATGATGATAAGTCATAATCATTATGAATGTATCTTTATTGGAAGAAATTAAAATAATACTACAACTTTGCAAGTTATCCATAGTTTTTTTTTCCCCCAGGCATGGATTTGAAAAATCAGATGATGGAGAAGAGCAAAAATGTTTCAATCTTTCAACCACAGAGTCTGCTGGTCAAAATCATTCTGAAATACCGGTAGTGTTTCTATATAAAGTACATTTGTTAATTGTAGCTGACGTCAGTATTGGTTTAGAACTGTAATTCAGAAACAAAGAAGGTAATCAAACATGAACATTCAGAACCTGGGCACAGCCGATGGCATGTGCTTGTATATTTAAATTTCCTCTTCTAAAATCCTTTTCTGATACTCCAGTACAAGATTCTGGTTTCTATGCAATTTTCTTAAGAATGGTTTCCTGAATTACTGCAGAGAAAGCTATATTTTGAATGTTGGGTTCCGTTTTGCACTTATGAGACATTCTACAGTTCATTCTCTTGATATGAAATATTACCATCTTGAATAATAATTCCTTACTTTGACTCTTCACAGTTTACAAAGAAACTGAATCCCATCGTTTACATCTAGTTGGCTTTCCTAAGGATCGGGTGAAATCTCCCAAGTGATAGAGACAAAATCATTGTTAACGCTTGGATCTCATGTCAAATGCAAAAGATAGAAAGTAGAACTCAATATGTATTTCATCCCATGTGCTATGTACTGGGATCTGCATAAAGAAATATAGATCTACATGTGAATGGCTATGCAACAGGGATTCCTAATGGTAACACCATCAGGGATTCAAACAGCTTAATTTACAAGAGGGACAATGTCTTAGCGGTTATTGTTGTCAAACCCTTGGAATTTATAAATCTGAAAGAATCTCTCTTCTTATCCTGTACCAATTAACTTTTTCCAGGTTAAGTTTATCAAAGCATTTTAAGAGTTCAACAGTGCATTCCACGAAATTTCATAAGCTCCATTGAGTTCAATTAAGTGCAACCCAGCTAAATGATCAAAGGGCTGCTGTTTCAGGCTCCTGGATCACTTCTATAATTGGACAATCCAGCCAAATTAGAAGCAGTGAGACCATGTCTATTGTTTCCAGAGGAGAGTGGAATTCATTCTTTGTCTTTGGTAACATCCTCCAAGTTGGTGGTACCCAACAGTCTCTAGCAAGTCATGCTGGTTTTTTTTTTTTTTCCTGCAGCAGGCTTTGTTTTGCTTGTCTGCCCTCATTTTCCATACCTATAGACTACGGAGTGCTGAAAAGTGGCATTTGTTAGCATTCTGGTTTTAATAGTTGTTGCTGCGTGGCAATAGATTTTCCAAATTATCCAGCCTGGTCAAACTGGAAGGTGGATAGGAATTCACTGACTATTCTTAAACGGAATGGATTATTCAACAATTCCTTTGGAGGAGATGATCATTAACAGAGACAGTTTATATTTTTCTTTTTCTGAGATTTAAGTTCTTCATGATACAAATGTCAGCAGAACTCTGGCAGTAACCATCTGGACACGGTACCCCCCAGAGCAACTTATGGCACTCTGAGAGAAAAATGCTGGATAATCAGTGAAAGAACAACACACTGAGGCTTTGGTGGTAGGTCAGCAAACGCAATTCTGAGATATTTTTTCTGAACAAAATAGCTCCTAAAAGCTTTCTTCTCAGTTCAGAATTAGACTTACTATGTACATCAGGGGCCCCCAACCTTTTAAGTCTGAAGGACTTCAACTCCCAGAATTCTCCAGCCAGCAAAGCAACAACTGATATACATGACATACAAAACAAAATTCCTTTTCTGCATTTTAAATTTGTGTAGGAGCAGAAAGTGGGCAAACGGATGGATGGAAACACAACAGTACACTCCTAAAAATCACGTATTAAACAAACTAGAGATTTATTTTCTTTCACTTCTGGTTAGGTCAGAACATTGAATACTGTAGGCATAGGCTGAATCAAGAAGTAGCTTTTGACTTAATGTGGCTCTTCTAAATTTCTGGGATCTTCTGGGAGCTTGCTGCTTTGTTCACAATGGCAACTGCAGCATTGTGATATCACGTAGTAAGCCCCGCTTCTTCTGTAGATACATATTACATTACAACACATATACCAGAGGTTGCTTTTGCTGCTGTTCCCTCTCCTGTCTCTTTACTCCCTACCCCTAACCCCAGCAATGGATGCAGCTGTTCTGAATTAATCCAGTTGTTTGGGTTTGCATAGCACATTAAACCTTCAGTTAACCTGCCTAGCTGGGCATGGCTAGTCTAGTGAAGAGAAGGACCAGGAGAGATATGATAGCATGTTCCAATATTTGAGGGGTTGCCACACAGAGAAGAGGATCAAGCTATTCTCCAAAGCCCCTAAAAACCAGACAAGGAGCAATGGATGTAAACTGAAAAAGGAGAGATTCAACCTGGAAATAAAGAAATGTTCTGATAGTGAGAACCATCAACCAATTGAACAGCTTGCCTTCAGAAGTTGTGGGAGCTTCATAACTGGAAGCTTTCAAGAAGAGACTGGATTACCATCTGTTAAAAATGGTATAGGGTTTACAGCCTGAGCAGGGGGTTGGACTAGATGACCTACAAGGTCCCTTCCAACTGTTAATCTGTATAATCTGTATACACTCACTGGCAGATATTAACCAAATATTATTTTATGAACTAATGTATGAACAAGGAGAGCAAGGAGCAAATTATGCTACCGAATGTAACATTATTTTAATAAATTGTCAAAGCTGTATGCCATAAAAATATTTTAGTTTTTATGATGTTGCAAATATTTTTTACTGTTTTTTCAACAGTAGATTATCTTGGAGGACAAGGCACCAAAAGCAAATAATGTGAATGGCCTAGATTAAATTTTTGGAATGACAAGTTATGAAGATGAGTGTTAAAATAATCCGGATAATATACCTTAAAATATATTTTAATCTGAATATGCCAAGCCCCAGGAAAATGACTATATGAATGGCTGCTATTTTTATTTAAAGAACATGTATATTCCTAAAAGTATAAAATTTACCCCAAACAAAGATGTTTAGAAGATATTTAATATGTCTTGATTATTCAAAGGAAGAACGTATAATGACATGACTTTTAGAGTTTGAAATCAGCCACTTAGGACAGTGATGGTGAACCTTTTCAGCACCAAGTGCTGAAAAGGGAGTGCACACTTTGTGCATACACTCATCTGGGACATGACCCAGAAGAGGAGCTGCCCAGGGGGCATGCGTGCACCAGAAAATGAACTTCTGGTTTGTGATGCATGCATGCATGCATGTCGGTGAGCTGGCACGCATGCGGGCACAACAATCAGCTGGCTGGTGCGCATGCTCATGCCAGAAAATGGAAGACCAGCTCTTCCCATTTTCAGCACTGCCTCACGCACGAAGGCCAGCTGATCGTCATACGCGCATGTGCACCAGAAACCCAGAAGAGAAACGGGCGACGCCATGTGTGTCAGGTGACATGGTCCTGCGTGCCTCTTCAGGTACTTGTGCCATAGGTTTGCCATCATGGATATTAAGTCCAACCCCTTGCCTAGTTCGGGAATCCAAATTAAAGTCTTGGGATCAGGTATCTGTCCCAGTTTTCATTGGAGTTCTGTACACTTTCTCTGCAATTGATTTTACTTTGACCCACTGTAAGGAGATATTGCATAAGATTCCACTCAAAGGCAGCTTCTTGTAATTTAAAATTTTGAAGCTTCTCCTCTGTTTTCCCAAGTTGCCTTCCCTAAAGCTGAAATTACTTTCTTCCCCAAATGTATCCTTGATATTGAATATTCACCTGATATTTTCTAAATATTGCAATAATTGGTTCCTAATCAAGGAATTCTTCATGCCTACAACCCATGGTAAGTGCATTTTAGTGTCGTCTATTCCTGCATTTTATTTGGGATTTCAGTAGTTTTTACTTGAGGATTGATACACAGTATAACATCTAGTATTTATCGGCTAGTAACAAGATAATTAAGGGGTGCCAATAAAGCATTGGAAATTCAATTTGTGACCACAAAAATATTAAAGAAACATGGTGTTTAAATATAAATTTCAAGTTTTCATGTCTGAATTTAAAATAAAGAAATTAGAACATTTCAAATATTTCTGAATTAGAAATCGCTCTAATCTTCACATCAACACACCTTGCCATCAGAAGTTGTGGGTGCTTTATCAAGGGAGGTTTTTAAGAAGAGACTGGACAGTCACTTCTCTGAAATGGTATAGGCAGGGTCTTCTCCTTGAGCAGGTGGTTGGACTAGAAGACCTCCAAGGTCACTTCCAGCTCTATTCTGATTCTGATTCTTTTCTAGAATCATTTGTTTATTTGGATAGCATAGAATAACCTAACCTAACATAACAGAATAACAGGGTTGGAAGGGACCTTGGAGGTCTTCTAGTCCAACCCCCTCTTCAGGCAGGAAACCCTATACCATTTTAAACAAATGGTTGTCCAATCTCTTCTTTAAAACTTCCAGTGGGAGGTTGGAACATTCATAACTTATGGAGGCACGTTGCTCCACAGACTACCGTAATTGTTCTAACTGTCAGGAAATTCCTCATTACCAGATAGTTCTAAGTTGCTTCTCTCCTTGATTAGTTTCCATCCATTGTCCTGCCTTCAGGTGCTTTACAGAATCCAATCTGACCTAGCCTGTCTTAACTGATACACATTCTGATAAATATATAATATACCTTGATTTTCCTAAAGCACTTGCATATACACAAATAATAAATGGCTGTGCTGGACAATGGTTGGTTGATTTCATTCCCAAGATGCAGCTTGTCACAAAACTGCTTCTATACTATAAATGACACAACTGGGCTGGAAAACAACTGGTGGCAGTGGAATAAATACCTTTTTACAGTCTATCAAGGTCAACCTTTTTTCTTGATGTACTTAACTAACCATGTAAAATATTACATCAGCAAAGCCTACAGGGCACTTGAAGATAGAACCCTATTTGCATAATGTCCTCTGTTCCCTGATCTGTGGTCCTTAAGGGTGTTTAGAATAACGGGCTCAGAAGAACATACTTAATCCAATCTCATTTTAGCTTTTTGCTCTTTTAAGATTTCAAAAATTAATAAATCCCCCAGATATTCCAAATTACCATGCGCTTTTATAAGCATAACTTTGTAACTTTAACCCATTTATGAACGTACCCTCCAGGCATATGTACTAATGAATAAGAAATAACATTAGAAGTTTAAAAAATGGCTCTCTTTATGAAGTAATGTAGGAAAATCCTGTTAGCTGGATCAAGTACAAAAGTGTGCTTTCTTAAAAATAGAAAATCCTTCACAAAATTACTTGTAATTACAATAACCAAAGGATAAAAAGTAAGAATAGTTGAAGTACTATCATTATTTTCCTTGCTTTGTGCTGTATTTTTATGAATATGGGTGAAAATATCTCTAAACGCTGAGGTAAGCAAGATAGGCTGGCCAATAGAGTCTGAAATGTGTGTGGCAATCAACCCCAGGACCCTCTTGGTAGATATGTGCGTATGTACAAAAGGGGGCAGCCCAGGACCTGCCATCTTTCAGATATTGAGACGCATGTACTTCTCTGCAGACATGTGTGAAATACACCTTCACATTGATATTGATATGCCTGAACAAGAATTATTTATTTTATTTTATTTTATTTTATTACATTTATATACCGCCGGTACCGGTATCTCATTCAAAATTGTGGACTAGGAACAAGAAAATCCAGATTCAAGTTCATTCTTAGCCATGATGGCAGCCCCAAGCCCAGGGATGAGACAGTGAGATCTAATCAAATCCAGTCCTTTATTTGCTTACATCTAATAGACAGAATCTTGACAAACTAAAGCTATTAGATATATCCTCAGAGATTCCAGGGTATGGAACCTCTTTCTCCCTTCCCCATCCTGTTGGGATGACATAGTCTCTTGAGCTGTGTTTCTCTCTGGGAAAGCTCTGTTTTGGCCAAAACCTCCCCCTCTGCTGCTGCAGGGGCCCATTCCATCATACACGAAACCTACTGGATGAATTTGAACCAGTCGACTTTCTCTCAGCCAACTTTTTTTTTTAAGGAAGAATATTAGATGCAAGGCTGCCATGTAGATCACCTTAACCTCCTGAATAAATTGCAGAATAAAATTCTAATGAATAAAACCATATGAACACTCCTTCCCAAATATTAACATGAAACGTAGTTCATATGACATTCTCTCATACAGGGAACTTTTATTTAAAATGGATCAGATTTATCATTTTTATTTGAATACGTCCAACTCTGTTCCCTTCAATGCAGTGGTTTCCAACCTTTCTGGCTTTGCGGCTTGGAGGTGAGGAGGGGATGGTTCTGTGCGAGCAATAGGTAAGTGCGCGCACACAGCACCATTTTCTCAAGCAGCAAATACACATGCCCACGACTCAAACAAATGAAACTATGTGCTTGCCTGCTCCACATGCAAATGGAACTATGCCTGCACACAGGCTCCCCTGCTGCTTCCGTGGTCCAGTTCTGAATGGGCCACGGCCTGGTAAAGTGGGCTGCAAACCAGGGGTTGGGTACCCCTGCTTTAATGGTATCATAGATTTGCTATGTCAGATGACTCCATGCCCTCGCCTTAAGATGATGTTTGCCCAACTTTCAAGTTTACAAGATTCACAACTTTCTCTTCATGTGTCTGATAATTCCAGTTTCTGTTTCTTATAAAATGTTAATACATAAAGATATATTAGTTTGAGAAACGTGATAATATTTGGGGGTGGGGAGCGGGGAAGGGTATCAGAAAGGCTTTGTGGATGTGTTCCAGAATAACACCTCCATCATGTATGGTCATCAAAGTTGAGGAAATAACATGGGTAGCAAAAGCACAGGAAGAACCTTTCCTCAACATGGAGGATGTAACTAGAACCAGGGGTGGGTTCCAGCCGGCTTTACTGCCAGTTCCCTCATACGCATACATGTGCAGTTCAATTAAAATTGTTCTGCACATGTGCAGAATTCAAAAACAAGGTGGCAGTGATGGCAGTGACCGGGGAACCGGTTCGGGGCATGGTAGGCCTGGGTCGCTGCCGGTTCCAGCGACCCAAGCCGCCATACCACTACCAGTTCGGCCAAACCAGGCCGAAGCAGTAGGAATCCACCTCTGACTAGAACTGATACTTATATTAATGAGCATTTTGTGTTTTAATGCATCCATCCCATCCAGCTGCATGTAACAAATAAATTTGGTGTGTTTGGCTGATTCACAAGTTGCTGACCGGGGTTATTTTCCAAGAAAACATAATGTACAGACTGAATCTTCAAATATACTCTGTAGAGATGTTTGGCAGTTTGTTGCTGCATTCCTGTTTTGTTTGTGAAGATGGTTGGTTTGACAAGGTGCAAAAGTGATCTTCCATCTATAATATGGTAATTGTAGTTCTGTAAAATATTTTTCTTTTTTTAAAATTTTGCATCACTTCCATTTTATCATCTGCAATTTGTTTGTTTTTGCTTACTCAAACTTCCAGCCTTTTCACTGGAATATGAATTATTGTGCAGTACTAAGATCAAATCATGAATTCTATGAAAAGTTTTGATTTACTCCTACGAAGCCAATTTGTTGCTTGGGTTGACTGGAAAATTGTTTTTCCAGGATGTTTATTGCAAAACATTGAAATGTGCCTTTGGTAGCTTCTTGTAACTTGCTGCATCACATCCTGTCAGTCACATGCGATTATTGAATTTGGTTTGTTTGGACATCTGCCAATATATAGATTTCTATCTGGAACAGGATTACAAGGTAGTATCCTTTGCTGCCCTTGTGTTTGTATATTGCTGATGCTTTCGGTTGTGGGGAAACAACAATACTACGGAACTCACTGGAGTCATTCTCCAAAGCATTATACCAAATACCAACGATGTAGAAAAGACGTGGAGACTCTGGAAAGAGTGCAGAGAAGAGCAACCAAGATGATTAGGGAACTGGAGACTAAAACATATGAAGAACGGCTGCAGGAACTGGGTATGTCTAGTTTGATGAAGAGAAGGACCAGGGGAGACATGATAGCAGTGTTCCAATATCTCAGAGGGTGCCACAAAGAAGAGGGAGTCAAATATTCTCCAAGGCACCTGGGGGCAGGACAAGAAGCAACGGGTGGAAACTAATCAAGGAGAGAAGCAACTTAGAACTAAGGAGAAATTTCCTGACAGTTAGAACAATTAACCTCTGGAACAGCTTGCCTCCAGAAGTTGTGAATGCCCCAACCCTGGAAGCCTTTAAAAAGATGTTGGATAGCCATTTGTCTGAAATGGTATAAGGTTCCTGTCCATGCAGGGGGTTGGACTAGAAGACCTACAAGGTCCCTTCCAACTCTGCTATTGTATTGTATTGTATAAATGTAGTCTGTATTGTGGTTTGCTCAATTCTCAATCTTGTTCATGAAACGTCCTAGCGTAGATGCTATTTACTGCTTTAGTGCCAAGACAATGTATCCACAGCTATACATATCTTTACATAATGATTTAAGTAATTTTTAGTGTAGTCGTTATTTAACCTGAATATGCTATAAGTGATAAAGAGGGGCATTGCAAACTCTCATCCCCAATGCTTCTCAATTTTTTTCTGAAGCATTGTTCATACGATGATGATTTATAATTATTTAACTATAATTAAAGAGATAAAATGAATGTATCTCTTTCCTCCAGCATTGTAAACTTCCAAAAAAGGTAGATGTTTGCATAATGTGTTCAAACCATGATAAGCTGAATTACTTGTGCCTTAAATGAGAAATCTCATGTTATTTTGTACAATGATCCATTTGTTTGTTTTCTTGGCCATCCATGATACTGCCAGAAGTCTTCTCCTACAATAAAGTTCAAAAGAATCAATATTCTTTCCATTCTATTTCAGATTAAAAAGTCATTAGATTCTTTTGTAAGTGAACTTAGATTTCATGGCTGGTTTCTGAGATGGAGGGATGGATGGCGATATATTATTAGATAATCAAAGATGAATATGGGCCTGGAGGCTAAAACATATGAAGAACAGATACAAGAACTGGGCATGGCTACTCTAGTAAAGAGAAGGATCAGGGGTGACATGATAGCAGTGTTCCAATATTTGATGTGCTATCACAGAGAGGAGGGGGTCAAACTATTTTCCAAAACACCCAAGGATCAGACAAGGAACGATGGATTGAAACTGATCAAGAGAGATTCAACCTCAGAATAAGGAGAAATATTCTGACAGTGAGAACCATCAACCAATGGAACAACTTGCCTTCAGATGTTGTGGGTGCTTCATCACTAGAGGCTTTTAAGAAGAGGCTGGTCAGCCACATCAGAAATGTTATAGGGTCTCCTGCTTGAGCAGGGGATTGAACTAGATGACCTACAAAGTCCCTTCCAACTCTGTTATTCTGTACTTCTGTACTTGTGAGATATATGATAGATAGGTGTGTGTGAGAGAGAGGGGGGGGAGAGAAATGGTTGGATAGATAGATAGATAGATAGATAGATAGAGAGAGAGAGAGAGAGAGAGAGAGAGAGAGAGAGAGAGAGAGAGAGAGAGAGAGAGAGAGAGAGAGAGAGAGAGAGAGAGAGAGAGAGAGAGAGAGAGAGGCAGGCAGGCAGGCAGGCAGGCAGGCAGGCAGGCAGGCAGGCAGGCAGGCAGGCAGGCAAGACAGATACCAACCTGTCCTCAATTTTGCTATTACGGTACTTCTTTCATTCTCCAAATATTCTCCAAAAGAATTTAAGTGGATTACACTAAAGCTAGAGTAACAACAACTATGAACTGTATTTCATAATCTTGCTTTTTGAATACACAACACTAATTTGTAAGTATGTAATTGATATCGGTAGGTATGCATACACACACTCACAGACTAGTAACCATTATCATTTGCGGACGGGCTCGGCATTTTTTTTTACAACCCAAACTTTGAAACCTTAAAACAATCTGTGAAATAAAGACAGCAACCAGTTGGTGACCAGTTTTTGCCAAAGCTTCATTCCCCAGCAGCTCCCTCTCTCAAGCCAGCATTAAGGGCTACTGCTGCTCAATTCCAAGGAAAACTTTCTAACAAATCTTTGGTTCATGTCGGCTGGCTGAATTTATCTAGAGGAAATATAGCATGAAATAATCTACACAACAGAGTCTCCTTTTCATATCTATTTAAACAAAAGCAGCAAACAAAAGTTGCCTGGATGTAGGAAAGATTCCCTTTGGTTATATTATTATTACCTTTCCAATGATGTATATGATGATTTTTTGTCATTTATGCTGCAAATGATTTTTGCTTCCTTCTTGCAGAAAGTGGCTCCCAAGGTAACAAGTGGGTGTGCAATAAACTATTGCAGCAGGGGGCTGCCATTCAGAATTTCAGGCATCCAATCATTCCCTTTTCTAAAATGCACCATTCCGTTCCACTTGTCATCAAGTTTCCATTTCTCCCTTCAGTCAGTCAGCATGATTGCTCCGTCTTCAAAACCTTAGGATAGCCTTCCTTAATTTGCCACTCTCTGGATGCTTCGTACTACAACTTGAAGAAATTGGAGATGCCTAGCCTAAAGAGGAGAAAGACAACTAAGATATGCTGCAGCAGAGTTCCAATATTTGGAGGGCTTCATAAGAGGGAGGGCATGGATTTATTTTCCAGAGTTCTCAGTGGTAGAACAAAAAAGAGTGTCTTTTTTGGACACTGGCTCCAGGCAGATTGCAATATAGCCTCAACCAGCACCAAATTTACGACTTTGTGTGAGAGACTAACGTTTAAATCACTGGAGGTCATAGAGAAAAGTGAAAGAGAGGCTTCTATCCAGTTCCACGCTTGCCTTTGTAGTTGCAGTTCAGGATAAGGAATCTGAGTTTGGTCCAAATCTTCTTGAACCTGAAAGAAGCAAAAGCAATGGCATCAGGAGGTGACATTTGAGATATACTGTACTTGAGGTGTTAGGAGGTGACAATTGAGGGAACAGAATTATGGTATGAAAGTTACTAAAATATGCATCAGTATCTTTTTAAAGTCTGTGGAGATTATCAATCACTTGGGTCATGGATATCCCATAGGTCAGCGTTTTTCAACCACTGTGCCGTGGCACACTAGTGTGCCGTGAGATATTGTCTGGTGTGCCGTGGGAAAAATTCCAATTTCATCCGTAACATGCGGCTTTGGCTCACAAATAGACCAATCATTAGATTCTAATGATTTTCTAATACTTTTTAACATTTTCTAATGGTGGTGGTGTGCCTCGTGATTTTTTCCATGAAAAAAGTGTGCCTTTGCACAAAAAAGGTTGAAAAACACTGCCATAGGTGCTTTTGCAAAAGTCAAAAGTTCTTCAGTCAGTACCGAAGATGCTTCTTAGATGAGAAGCAGAGGTGGTATTTTGCAGGTTCTGACCAGCTCTAGAGAACCGGTAGTGGAAATGTTGAGTAGTTCGGAGAACCGATAAATACCACCTTTGACTGGCCCCGCCCCCATCTATCCTCTGACACCCAAGTCTCAGCTGATTGGGAGGATATGGGGATTTTACATTAACTTTCCCCTGGATTGGGGTGGGAATGGGGATTTTACAGTATCCTTCCCCTGCCATGCCCACCAAGCCACGCCCTCAGAACCGGTAGTAAAAAAAAATTGAATCCCACCACTGATGAGAGGTAAAACGTTTTCAGGAAAAAAAATACAAGACAGTCCAATTGAAAGGCATCTTTGGGAAAAGTGTCTTTCAAGTGTGATGGTATTGATTTGAAGGAAGACAGGCTATAAGAAAAAGTGGTTGTCACAAACATACCTTTATTGAAAGATTGATTTTCAATTTCTTCATTTGTTTTTGTTTTTTTCTAAATATCCAGCAAGCTTACAGGAACTCTGAGCTCTTTCCAAGCTAGGGTTTATTTTCCTAAGGAATTCTATCGACTGGACAATGCTGCCATTTCCAGAAGCCCCAGGGCAGAAGCCTTCTCTCTCCAAAGAATCTAGTGACTTTTGAAAAAGTAGAGAAAGCTTTAAAAAGACCCTTCAGCAATTTCCTTGTTACGAACAGTAAGTGAAAAACCCTGATCGAATCCCCACAGCACATTTTCCAAGGAAGGGCAAGCATTAGCTGGACCTCATTCCAGCAAGTATTTATCCCGCTGTGGATCTGCTACAGATCCCCTGTCAGAGAAACATCCAGATTCTCTCCCAGCAGGACCTGGGATGGCAACATTCTTCTTAATCCCTATTCCACAGGCGGTGGTCAAGCTTGTGCACTCTCTATTAAATGTCAAAATTCATCCTTCATCATGCAACCTGCCAACAACTGAAAATGAGATTACCTAGGAACACCTTGTTAGAGCACTGCACCAACATGACTGAGCGGCAAGTGTTAACCTCAGCTCCTTATCTATCTACGAACAACAGTCTGCAGGTAGGTCGAAATAGGAAACAAAATAGCCAAAATACAGTAAAACAATGGAAACTTAGCTCTCCCTCTTTGGCTTAGCTTAGCAGCCGTAGATAATGATCTAAGAAGTAACCTAAGAATTTATGGACAGCCTTTCTGGATCAGACCAAAAGAACACAGCATCCTTTTTAAAAGCAGCATTGAGACTGCTAATGCCAGGAAACAGCAGGGGGGGAAAGAACACTGTACATACAACAGTATTCCAATAACTGCTCTTCTGAAAGCAATAGGCATCAACTGGGGGTTTTAATTGAGCTGTCAAGGTTAACTCACCCTCAATAAACCTTTCCTCTCTTATGTGTTTCCCTACTTCATTTTTGCTTCATCTTGTGGCTGAGAGGTCCCTGTGAAATCCTTCATTATTCTCTATCCCATGCCTACTTTCTATCCCATTTGCCCATCGTTGTGTGTTGCAATTATCTTTTATCTTTTAGTGTATTTGTATGTGTCCATTCTATGTGTATATGAAATATATTTGTCTGTTTATCTGTGTGCGCACGCATGCACGCGTGTACACACACCCAACACACTGCTGTACATAATACTGAAAGTAAATACAGTACATTCCTCTCTAACGACAAACAGTGAAGCAAGGTTTTGGATCTATAGAAGGCAACGTTTATGGTTGTCCTGGGTAAGTTTCCCTCTTCTTCCACCTTAACTGAACTGCATTCAAAGCACCATTCCTGATGAGATCTAGCAGAGCACATAGTCTCTCTTTACAAATTCAAGGATTAGGCAATACAATCTGGAATTGAGATGAATTTTATTTTCTATTGGATGGGACTAATGCATGATTCTCCAGATAACATTTAGTTACAATACAATACAATAGCAGAGTTGGAAGGGACCTTGTAGGTCTTCTAGTCCAACCCCCTGCGTGGGCAGGAACCTTATACCATTTCAGACAAATGGCTATCTAACATCTTTTTAAAGACTTCCAGGGTTGGGGCATTCACAACTTCTGGAGGCAAGCTGTTCCAGAGGTTAATTGTTCTAACTGTTAGGAAATTTCTCCTTAGTTCTAAGTTGCTTCTCTCCTTGATTAGTTTCCACCCGTTGCTTCTTGTCCTGCCCCCAGGTGCCTTGGAGAATAGTTTGACTCCCTCTTCTTTGTGGCACCCTCTGAGATATCGGAACACTGCTATCATGTCTCCCCTGGTCCTTCTCTTCATCAAGCTAGACATACCCAGCTCCTGCAGCCGTTCTTCATATGTCTTAGTCTCCAGTCCCCTAATTATCTTGGTTGCCCTTCTCTGCACTCTTTCCAGAGTCTCCACGTCTTTTCTACATCATGGCGACCAAAACTATATGCAGTATTCCAAGTGTGGCATTACCAAGGCACCATACAGTGGCATTAACACTTCACGTGATCTAGATTCTATCCCTCTGTTTATGCAGCCTAGAACTGTGTTGGCTTTTTTGGCAGCTGCTGCACACTGCTGGCTCATATTTAAATGGTTGTCCACTAGGATTCCAAGATCCCTCTCACAGTTGCTACTATTGAGCAAGGTACCATCTATACTGTACTTGTGCATTTGGTTTTTCTTGCCTATATGTAGGACCTTACTTTTTTCACAATTGAATTTCATTTTATTAGATAGTGCCCAATGTTCAAGTTTGTCTAGATCCTTCTGTATCTTAAGCCTATCTTCTGGAGTGTTGGCTATTCCTGCCAGCTTGGTGTCGTCTGCAAATTTGATGAGTTCCCCATTTATCCCCTCATCCAAATCGTTGATGAAGATGTTAAAGAGTACTGGGCCTAAAACAGAGCCTTGGGGGACTCCACTGCATACTTCCTTCCATGTAGATGCAGTTCCATTGAGGACTACACGTTGAGTGCGGTTGGTCAGCCAGTTGCGAATCCATTTGGTGGTGGTGCTGTCTAACCCACAATTTTCTACTTTATCTAATAGTAGGTTATGGTCTACTTTATCAAATGCCTTACTGAAGGCCAGGTAAATTACATCAACAGCATTCCTCTGGTCCACTGATTTTGTCACTTTGTCAAAGAATGCAATTAGATTCGTCTGGCATGATCTGTTTTTGACAAACCCATGTTGGCTTTTGGCTATTACTTTGTTTGCTTCTAGGTGTTCACTTATTTGTTGTTTAATTATCTTTTCCAGAATCTTTCCTGGTATTGAGGTTAGGCTGATGGGTCTATAGTTTCCTGGATCTGTTTTTTTCCCTTTTTTGAAGATGGGAACTACATCAGCTCTTTTCCAGTCTTCTGGCAGTTCCCCGGTGCTCCAGGATCTCTGAAAGATATAGTTCAGTGGTTCAGTGGAAATGAATTTTAACAGATAACAGATTAACAGAGTTGGAAGTGTCCTTGCATTTGGCCAACCCCCTGATTAGAGTCACAGTAGTGATTATGAACGATCAAACAACCGGGAGAATTGTTGTAGATCTGATGAGAAGAAGCTTTGTTCAGGTTAGCCAAAGTAATGACAGAGTGATTTTCTTAGTTGATTCCAGATTCCAGAATGTTACTTTGAGTTTTCCACCTATGAACCCAACTGCTTTCTTCTCAGTGCATTCTATGACAGTACAATAATTTTCTCCATTGTTCTTTCTTGATAGGTTACAGTGGTCCAGTAAAAGGAAATCTACAGGGAAATTTAAAAGATTGAAATAAGACTTGAGATTATATTTAACACAGTTTTACTTCCTTGAAGGAAAGGAATTTTAACAGATAACAGATTAACAGAGTTGGAAGGGTCCTTGCATTTGGCCAACCCCCTGCCCAAGCAGGAGACCCTACATCTGCCTCTACCTAGGATTGAACTCGCAACCTCCTGATTGGGAGGCGAGAGCTCCACCTCTAGGCCACAGCAGCAGGTTGTGTATAAAGTCTCTTCCACGTATATAGCCTAAACCTTATCCTCTTTTAATTTCTTTAAAACTATAGGCTCTCTTGATTAAAGCATCTCTCTATCTATTAAGATACTTTTTTCTCAAGGATTCCCATTATAAGATTTAAAAAAAACTTCAACTAGCCACACAACCACAAGTTTATCAAAACCGTATCGATATAATGCCTTCCTGTATCCCATCTTGTAGTCTAAAGAGTCGCATGAGATGAGAATTTCTGTCCCCACTATGATGACATTTCCATCCATGCACTATAAATGTGTAACATTTCCCTTCATTCTTTGTCACTTGTTTTACCATTCACATTAGATCTTTGAGCACATCATATTCATCAATGTCCCTTGAGCACCTGTTCCATCAGCCAAGCTAATCACCATGCTTGACCATCCATTGGTGGTTGTTAGAAATAGATACATTCTCATTGATAAAGTAAGATAACAAGTGTTTAATGTTTATTTGCCCATTTTTTTGTGTCTTGTGTTGTTTTGCTTGTTTGAGTGGTGCGGTGGCCTAGAGGTGGAG
The DNA here is from genome assembly GCA_039707465.1 of Rhabdophis nuchalis. NCBI lineage: Eukaryota > Metazoa > Chordata > Lepidosauria > Squamata > Natricidae > Rhabdophis > Rhabdophis nuchalis. Next base: position 47,039,743 of record CM077643.1, on the reverse strand, counting down.
CTGTCGCCTCACAATTAGGAGGTTGTGAGTTTGATCCTAGGTAGTGGCACATAATTCTCTTCCTGGGCACACTGAGAATATATCTGCTGGGGGAAAAACTCCACATTGGCAACAGGAAGAGCATCTGGCCAGTAAACACGAAAGCCCCATTCAGTTGCCCAAACTCCACCCTGCAAGGGATTATGGAGTCGTTAAAAGAGGGTGATGATGTTTTCACTGTTTCATGCTCCCTATATTCTTTTAATAAAATTCTTCTTATAATTGAGATTCAAGGTCAAATATCCATTACCAAGTTATTTATTTATTTATTTATTTTATTTTTATTAAATTTATATCCCGCCCTTCTCCAAGAGGACCCAGGGCGACGCACAGGAAATTAAAATACATACAAAAAACACAATACAAAATTTAAAAACCTATTAGATCCACATCCTGCACTAAAACCAATTAAAATCCCAGAATTAAAACTATCTATGGCTAGTCCCAGCGGAGGCTATGTTAGGCCGGCTTGATGGAAGAGGTGTGTTTTTAAACACTGGCGGAAGAGGCGGAGGTCGGTGATGGTACGAAGTTCTGGGGTAGGTCGTTCCACAGGGCAGGGCCCGCCACAGAGAAGGCCTTTCCCCTGGGTGTCGCCAGTCGGCATTGTCCGGCCGACGGCACCCTGAGAAGGCCCTCTCTGTGGCATTCTCCCAATTTGCCTAACTTGCTCAGAAACCTACCTGTACCTATGTAGCTACTGTTAGAGGACTATGACTGAAAAACATGAGGTTAACCAGAAACATGGAGAAACAAGAGCCATACTAAATTATCCCTAAACCATTTTAAAGAACAACTTCAGAAATCTCTTTGAAGTCCTGAACCTAATTGACAGGGAAGCAGAGGAACTGTGGAATGAAATCAAATAAATGTTAAGGATGAATATGAAATGAGACCAAGCAGACAGCAAACTGGATATTAGAACAAATGATGCAAATTGGCAAGGAGAGAAGAGAAACCAAAGCCAAGTTAGACAAAGATCTCTGTAAAAAAAACCAAAGAGTTTCAGAGTGGTGTCAGAAAAGACAGGAAGCAGTATTAGAATGACATCTATAAAGACATCAAAGATGAACAAAAGAAGAAGCAAAATCTCCCTCCCCAAAAAATCTCTGGACTCAGTAGGATCCAACTTCCAAGTAGATGCCACTGGACAGATAATAACTGGTGTAAAGAAAATCAAGCAAAGATGGAAGAGCTACAGTAAAATTTTGTACAGTAGAGATGTCAGCATCCAAATCATTTAAAGTAAACCAAGTTAGGAAACAGAGCAAGAATTTCCAAATGCTACATTCTTGTGTAGAATATAATAAAAGAATCTTGAAAGCCTTCCAGAGTATCTTTGTGTGTCTTCTTATACCAAATTTTATCAAATCAGAGTTATTTTGAGGTTGTTGTTTTTTTCATTTTTTCCAGGACTATCATTTACTTTTTCTTAACTGTTCTTGCATTCCTTTATCAAGCAATGCTTTCCTGCCTTCAGCATTCCAGTCAGTATCAAATTGGAAGGCTGCAGAAATTCATGGAATGTCTACCCAAATATGGCAGCATAAGAACACAAACAATGGCCTGATAGATCAGATGCTCAATCCATCTAAACCACTGTAGCTAAGCAACTGCACAAGGAAACCCACTACTCTCTTAACAGATGTTCTTCAGAAATCTTCAACCTATCATCGAGTCTAGTAGCCACTGATCCCCATGAAGCAACACATTCTAACGAGTCATGATAAGCTCCCCAGTCAGCACTTGGCCGTATATTTTGATGTTATAATTGAGCTCTTCCACCTTCTTTGAGCAATAATGCATGGGATTTGATTTCTATGAATTCCATCTGATGATGTCCAAGTATGCAGCCATCATTTTGGTTGATCAAAGACAATGTTAGCAATGAAGAAATAATTCGATTGGCAGAAACATTTAAGCTTTGTAAGCCATCATCATCATCATCATCATCATCTTTATTGTCATTGTAATAATATTGTAATAAAATTACAATGAAATTGGTTATAATTTGATCCAATTACATTTTTCTTCTTAATATTTTCAACTTTAACACTCTAATCACTACCAGCACATCCTATTTTGCATCATCTATCACTTTCAAATTGATCATAGAACTTGTCCATCCCCCTCATCATATGAGGTCCTCAATTAACAATCTATGGCAATTCTCTTAACACCAGTAACTAGGAACACCACCAACTAGATATCCCAAAGATTTTAGTCATACATACCATTGGAACTTCAAAAGGTCTTCAGCTCTTCCTCAGTAGTATGCTGAGTGCCATCTGACCTGAGGTGCCCATCATCCAGCGCTATCTCGTCAATCATGTTATGGTTTCTATCCATATGATTTTCTTGGGTAAAATACAGTAGTTTACCATTGTCTTCTCCTGCACAGTATGAATTCCTCCCTTTGCCATTATCACTAAAACGATCATCTACCTCCAGCATCTTCCTATGTCAGTGCTGCACAATATAAGTTCCTGCTTGCTTTAGCTGGGCGGCTGAGATGACATTCACACCTTGGGTGACATTGCTGGGATTATTCTTGGCTTATTCTCCTATTGTTCTTTGTTCCTCCCTCCCAGGAACACCCACCCCCACAAGGATGAAGCAGCACAGCAGGACTTGGGGTGGCCTCGATACCAAACAGATCTTTAAAAGCTTCTGAACATGTTGGATAAGCAGGTTGATTTTAACCTGTAATATACGTATATGCGGGTTCGTATCTCCATCATTCAACCTCTCCCTCTTTTCCCAATTTAGTATATATTTTTTCTATTTCAGCTTCAGTATAGTTAAAAGATACTGCGCTGTTTTTATAAATCCAGCAATCTGAAACCATATAGACAGATGGCAAAGGTGTGTGGAGTTTTTATTATTGTTGCTGTCCTTATAGAGAGATTAATTTAATCATTCTGCATCTTTCTCTTCTTGTGATTTAAATTTGCAAAAAGTGAGTTTTTCGTCCGTGGCCCAACTGGATTTCTTCCTAAGTGATCAAGGAATATTTTAATCCTCAATACGTTTTTGGGTAGCCTTTAAATTACATTCCATCCGTTTGTTATGGGGTTTCCCCCCCCCCCCCCTTAATGGCCCCGACAATGAATACTTTGTATATGTACTAATCTGTAAATAGACTCCCAGTCCGGAAAGCATCTCAGCAACGTAACATCAATTGTACCGACTTCCATTTAGTTGGAACTGAATAAAGCCGCACTAGAGATGCATATGACATCCAACTTGCAGGATTAGAGAGGGGGACCTCGTGCTATAAATCTTGATTGTCAATCATTGCCCAGGATTAAGGGATATAGGTTTTTAAAAAAAAAAAAATCAAAAAGGGAGCACTTCCTTCTGCCTACTGAGCATCTGGATTATAGCCCAGAAATAGCCTTGTTTGAGTCAAGGCTGCCTCCCTTCTGCCAAGGGAAGTAAATGCAAGGCATTTCTCTCCGCATAGATCTTTCTCAGCCCAACTGAAGCCCAACAGGAGAAGACTTTCCTTCTTGCAAAGTCTGAGTGAACGTCCTCTTTAAATCGCGCATTTTCCACTGAATTGACTCCAAAGGCCGTGTCAGCTTTCTAATCATAGCACAACATACGCCCATTTCCAAAGCAAAGGGGCTGTTTTTCAGTAGCCTCAACAGGTGGGGTGGGATGGGGGGGAGTGGTGGGTTGCAAATATTTTTACTGCCGGTTCAGGCTTGCTCCTGTGCATATGCAACTCTTCTGCACAGGCGCAGAAGGGTCCAGGCAAGTGGCTGTGGTCTCCCGCCACCACTACGACTGGTTTGGCCGAACTGGGCCAAACCAGGAGCAATCAGTGGTGGGATTCAAATAATTTAATAACTGGTTCTCTGTCCTAATGACCAGCTAGGTAGGTGTGGCTCGGTGGTCATTTGACTGGGTGGGTGTGGCCAACTCAATGTCACTCACATTGATGGCCTTAGCTCTTACAATGTAATAAGAGTTAACCAGAGGGGCAGTTTCTGTAAGCAGGGCAATAAAGATTAGGCTAGAAAGAACACCAGAATGTTTCCTTCCTGCCTGCCTTTCTTAGAGGATTAGCCCTGTAAAGTAGAAAAAAAACCAAAATGAGATTTCTTCCAACAACCGGTTCTCCAAACTGCTTAGAAAGTTAACAACCGGTTCTCCCAAATATGTGCGAACTGGCTGAATCCCACCACTGGGAGCAACCCACCACTGGGGGGGGGGGGGCAGGCCTTGAAGGAACTGGCACACCTGTCAAAGGTTTTTGGGGGGAGCAGGTTTTCATGCCTTGAATATTTCTTGAATATTTCGTCAGAAGTGAGTGCCAGTTGATAAGAGCTGACAATCGCAAACGAAGCATCCGTGCAGGGTATAAAAAGATTAGTATTCGTATTATGAACCCTTAATAGGCATGACCTGTAAACTTACCAATAAATCAGAAAGGCTCCCATTGGAGTCTCTCGCAACCGTGAAATTCCTAGACATTTAAGGGCAAGCCAGTCGTTGACTTCTGCATTCTCAAGCACATCCCATATGTGCCCTAAAGGCAAATCACATTGACCTTCTTTTCGGATGGCTATTTTGAGAACAAAATGGGGGAATTGCCATCAGCACATATTAAGAGTTTAGGGCCTGTACAGGATATTTCCCCTTGAGGAAATTCGATTAATTTTCTATTAGAATTATTGAAATTAACATATGTAAATTGCATTTGCCCCTGTGTCTTTTTTGGTCTTGCTTGATTGCGATGGGCATCTTTTTTTGGCCAGGCATAGGTGATCACCTATAAGGGCCCTGAGATGCCGTAATGAATATTAACGACTCATCTTGTCTGAGGAACAGGCAGGCAAGACTTCTAAGACAAAATCCATGGAAATATTACCTTACTTCTTTGCCCTTTTACCCTCCATCAAAATGCTTCTCCAGCAGAATCCAGGGCAAGGATAACTTTCTGGTGAGAGCCTAGCGTTGAAGTAGTGACATCATTCCCATCCTGTTTTTAATACGGCATCATATGGGTGGGGGGAGGAATAGTATTAGACCACTGGAGTGGAAGAACAAGGCTTGTGCTCTTTTTACTAATTGTTTTCCACCTCTCATCTTGTCCAGCTTTAAACAAAAGCCCCCCCCAAAACCCAAAACAAGCCATGGTGACACGATTAGAATACAGTATTGCAGACTACTTCTGACAACTGCCAACAGTTCAATTCTCACCAGGCTCTAGGTTGACTCAGCCTGCCATCCTTTCGAGATGGGTAAAATGAGGACCCAGATTGTTGGGGGGTAATACGTGGACTCTGTAAATTGCTCAGAGAGTGCTTTACAGCACTATGGAGTGGTATATAAGTCTAAGTGCTATTACTATTACTATTAGCTGAAGTGGTGGGGACATTTGGAAAAGGAGGCCATATTTTTAAAGAAGCAGAGTGATAGGGTGGAAAAAGGGCATAAAATGTACCTTATCTACACCTTAATCTGATTATTGCCACAAGATGTTAATTGATTGGGAGGGGGGATAGCTTGGCACTTCATTAAATTGCTAACACCCTCATGAATGGCAGACTCAACAGGTTGCTTCATTGAATTCATACAGCCACTCCTGGCAAAGAAATTCCAAATTTGGACTTAATTAATATTCCTACTTGTGGTTTCCATAGTTTCTTTTTAAACACGAGTACTAGCAGAACCTTGGCAGCAGCTTTGCCCATATTCTCAATAATAACCCCCCTCTGGTTGTCAATATATATGGGAGAAAAAAACATTTTTTGCATACCTAGAACAGCCTGTGTTTTCTCATTCTTTTGTATACCCCCACCGCCCAGAAATATGTCTGCAAAGGTGTTTGGTCTTATTTTTTTAATGAAATTTTAATTAGTTTTTCTTTATTGCCACATTGCTCAGCTTAACAGTTTTAATTCTCTCCTTGCTTGAGTTCTACAATGTGTAGAGAGGGCAAAAATACCTTTTCTTCTTTCCTGGAAATAGTTGCTGGATGGTGATGATGACTGTGACACTTTTTCAGGGTAAGAGTGTTAGTTCAGCACATATCTCACTACATCACCCTGTTGAAGAATATTTACTTTGATTGATTACTATTAAGTATTATGATAAACCCCACTTTGAAGGTATCATAATTATATAAGTGTCAGGGTTCCAAATAGCATCCAAAATTAAATCAGAGTCCGAGGCAAAGTATTGCTCAAAGTTCCAATTTATTAAAAGAGCCATGTTGGCACATCTGGAAAAACCCAAATCTGAAAGCTTCCTGGTTTTCCCCACCCAGTTGAAAGTTCACGAACTTGCCCCCACACCCACCAGCCCATCACATGGTCCAATCTTCCGGTCAGGTGTAGAGGTGCAGAGACAAAGGATGACCTTGACTTTCTAGAAAGGAATTTTGTTTTGGCTACATAGCATCTAACTTTGTACAACCCCCCCCCCCTCCCATTTTCCCACAATAGAAAAAGCATAGTAGAATAATAGAAAGTGTGGCAGGCCAAAGATCCAATAGGAATATGGCTACAGGCCTGACAATAAGTGGATTGACTGTTCAGTTGCAAAAGCTTAAGGAAATGGATGTTGAGGTTCAGAACTACCCTGTTAATATCTGATGGGCTCCCTATCTATGGTCAATTATTTGTTACAATAATAATTATTGTTACTATGCCCCTCTTCAAATAACTATCATGTATGGACTTAAATAACTAACATTTATTGTGAAAAAGAAAGGGTAAGAGGTAAATACAGTATTTAATGCCAGGATTCCAGGATAGCATCTTTTTAATTTGGGTGCCTGCTGTGCCTTCTCATGCCTTAAAGCAGTAGAGAAGCACTAGTTGCAACACAACTTTACAAGTTCATAAGACATTGAAATAGTAGCTTTCAGTCACATGACACGTGAGAGAGATAGGGGAGCTGCAACCCTCCATCCCAACTTTGTCATCCGCCATGCCAACCTTCACTCCTTGGAGAAAGACCTGAAGAGAAACAAAATGGAAATTGTACCCATCCCCCATTCCCCCTTGTTTTTTTTTTTATATGACCACTTCCTCTCTTTGTTTAATCCCACCAGACTCAGATTGAACTTCCTGCACAGACAAATTCCCCTGCAATTCTATTCTTGACCAAAGAAGAGGGGCCTCCCCACCAGCTCACAGCCAGCCCAAGGGCAACCCTAACAAGGAAAATGCAGTCTAGAGAAAACTCAACTTTCTATCTTATCAGCTGGCGACCTCAACGTTCCATCTCTTTTAACAATGGGTCTCCTTGGGGCTCTGTTGCCCTCCTAATAGGACCATTTTGCCTAACAACAGAAAGGCTCTATCTGGAAATAAGTCATTTATGTCAACAGGTTATTGCAGAGAGGCAGAGATACAAAATACAGAGCAGGAGGGCTTAGTTCCTGGCCATAATAATAGAAAGTCTCCATACAAAACATTCATGATGGTTTTGACTATAATGGGATTCAAATTTCCTGAGTAGGGAAAAACGCAGAATAAAATTGCACATTATTCTGATTCTCTGTCTTTTCCTGATGCTATTGCTATGGCTAAGTGTTTGTTCACAGTGGGCATTTGCTCTTCAAAATGTTTTTCAACCACCTGCTTTTTACTGAGGCTCTTCGGGCTTTCTAAGTGTATGGTATTTGTGGGAAACAGGCCTCTGAGCTGCCCACTTAGCTGTTGTTGTCCACCGCATGTAACAAGTCTGAACTTCCAAAGGGAACAATGGTTTCCAGTATTTGTCTCTAGAAAAGATAGCCGCTTTGTTTTTGGAGCAGCAGCTTAAATTTGGGCTTTTAAACATATTGTTACACTCAGGTGGTCCCCAAGGACTTTGGGGTTATGTCTGCCTCTATGTTGAAAGGGCTTTCTATATGGCCTACATTGCTACACAAAGCTTTAGTTTTCAGCTGCTGTTTTGATTTCCCAGAATCCTTCTGCTATAGAGTTGTTTTGAACATTGTAGAAAATCAAAATGGCTTCTTGGCCCCACCATCGACCGCTACGTTCAGTTCTGCTCTAGAGAGTCTATCTATTGTAGTTTATCTCTGAAAGACCGTCCAATGCAGCCTTGACAATGAACTATCACAAGGAAGAGCAGATGTCTGGAAGTTGCTTATCTCTATCTACCCCTTGAAAAATAGACTAAAAGGAGGGCAAACATCGTCAATAGAACAGCAACAAACAAAGGATGCATGAGCTCCACTTCTGGGGTAGACTCCAAAATTAATGACTGTACCAAAGCCCATTTTTAGCTGGCCAAGGGTGTTAGATTCTCAGAGGGGTTGAGAATAGAGGGAGTCCAGCCAGGTTTGCTCAAAAACAACAGCCTTTTATTTTAGGCAGATTAAAACAAACAGCAAGAACAAGTACAGAAAATAGGCGGTAGACAGGGGCTCCCGCGCTCTGACAGCTCTTTATATTGGAGCTGTCAAACGGGGGAACCAATCAGGCTGCGGCAAGAGCCGGCTTCCCGCCAGGCGCGCCTCAGCCAATCAGGCGCGTCTGTCGGTTAGCCTACTTGCTACAGCCTGTCTCCATGGCTTCTCGGGGCAGCCTGGAAGACCTGCAGCCGGTCGTAACTCGAGGCCGGTCGCAGGTCGAGGATATAACACCCCTTTCCCCCCTCGGTCTGCGCATGCTCGAAGAACTGTCCGTTCTGAGGAAAGAGCATGCATAGTCTGTCAAGTAGGCGGGGCGGCGACGGGAACGCCCAGACCGTCTCAGTTGCTGCTGAGGAGCTGACGAGGTAGGTTGCCCCTGTGGGAGCTCCTCCCTTCGGGGAGTGGAGCTCCAGGTGGTGACGTCATCGGGGCCTACTCGCAGAGGCGGAGCCTTCCGGACTGGTGAGTCGGGGCGAGGGGGCGCGGCGACCGGGGCATAGTTCGATGGATGCCGGTTGGTTGCGGCGTTGCAGGGCGGGTCCTTAGGCGCAAGGACCCGCACGTCCCCAGCGGCTTGAGATAGGTGTTGTAGCGTATGCCGGAAGGCGGCGTCCAGTTCAGGCGGGCCTGAGAAAGCGAAGGCCCGGAGCGGGTTCCCGGAGAACGTGTTGACAGGCCCAACCGGGGCAACGGGGCAGGGCGGATCCGGCGCAGGGTCCGCAGGTGTAGGCAGGCGGCGCCTTAGCTGATCCAAGTGGCGCCGCCACTCGGACCCGTCCGGGAGGCTGACCCTAAAAGAGCAGGGACCCGTTAGCTCGGTTACAGTGGCCGGAACCCACTCCAGGCCTTCGCTTTCTCAGGCCCGCCTGAACTGGACGCCGCCTTCCAGCATACGCTACAACACCTATCTCAAGCCGCTGGGGACGTGCGGGCCCTTGCGCCTAACACACAGGCAATCCTGATCTTCACAGGCTTCATCAACGCATTTTCCATTTCTGGTGTGATGTTTTACTCTAATCATGATCAAGCTGACAGGAATAAAATAGATTTTGATTCTTCTCTTACATTCATTTCCTTTAGAATAAAGCACGGTTTTCTTATTGTGAAGGAAATATCATTTTGAAGATTATTGTGCATTATAACCCTAGTTAATGTTCTGCTTGAAGAAAACTCACCAGTGAGAAATTAAATGATAGAACAGAAGAGTTAAGTGACCTTAAGGAACATCTGTTCCAGATGATGCTGACTGGGGGTTTCTCCAAGTTGCAGACTACACATCTTAAAAATGCCAAGTTTGAAGAACAGTGGTTTAACTCATTGTGATGTACCAACTCAGCCAGATCTTTACACAGGTGTTGCTGCTAAATTGTCTCCACATTTTATATAGGTAATCCTCAAGTTACAATCAAAACAAGGGACTTACAATTCAGACAATCAGATTCAAAGCCTAACAGTCAGGTTCTCTCCATGGTCTGAAAACTAGCATTTTCAGGTTTCAGCAAAACCACACCCACAGTGAGCTATTGGTTCATTTAACGACAGCTGCATCCACTTAACAACCAGCACAGTTGCTATATGCAAAAAAAAAAAGATCATAAACTCAGTTCGGTCACATGACCATTCCATTTTACAACAGTTACAATATGCAACTGTAATAAGCAGGTTCCATTACAACGGTTTGTAAAGGACTGACTGTATTTGTGTCTTTTGAACTTCCCCTATTCAAAATATGGGGTTTTATATTTGTTGAAATTCATCACAGTGATTTCTGTCCAAGATCCTCTTGAATCTAGATGCTGTTCTCTGTGGATGGCCATCTCTGTGCCATCCACAAATCTGATAATTGCATTTTTAATCCCTCATTCAGGTCATTTATTTTGATGTGAAGCTATTGACATACACTCACTGGGTACAATTGTTCAACCTACTCTATCCTTCTAATGGAATTATGACCCAAGCTACATTTGCCATCTTCTGTACTTGGATTACATGGGAGATTTTCTCCAAACCTTTGATGAAGTCAAGGTACACTGTGTCTGCTGCATTTCTGGGTCAACTAAACTATTGTAGTTACTGGTGTGCATATCAAAAAAGGATCCCAGTTTTGATTTGGTATGAATTATTTTTGATACACCTATGCAGACTCCTGCCAAGCAATGCAGTTTATTTATTTATATATTTATTTATTTATCGTATTTGTATACCGCCCTATCTCCCCAGTGGGACTCAGGGCGGTGCACAGAAAGAATAAAAAGACAATGCATACAGTAACAATATAAAAATGGATTAATTTAAATGTGTCTTTCTTTAAATGTGGGAATCCAGTTACTTAATCACATGTCCCAGAATTTTGCTCAGTATCAGTGTCAAACTGAAAGCTTAATTATATATGTCTTCTTCCCCTTCTCATCCACTCCCTAATTTGAACCCTATCCTCTTGATCTTTATGCCCAAGCTCTGTGATATCTAAAAGATCACAGGAAGGGACTTCAAAATGACAACCACTGTCTCCTTCATAATTTTTAGAAATAAGTGGTATAGACTTCAGCTCATTCATAGTGGTCAGGAACTTCCTAACAGTGAGGACAATTAAGCAGTGGAACAGCTTGACTTCAGAAGTTGTAGATGTTTCACCATTTGAGGCTTTTAAGAAGAGACTGGACAGTCATTTGTCTGAAATGGTGTGGGATCTCCTGCTTGAGCAGACGGTTGGACTAGAAGACCTCCAAGGTCTCTTCCAGATCTATTTTGATGGAAGATATTGAAGATTGAACAACCCTCACCATTTCTTTATTTACTTCAGATTGCTATTCTTCCTTGAGGGCCAAAGCCAAAAAGGACTTTGAAATTAGGCCAAAGACAGTGCACAATGCTAGAAAGTTGAGATGTAAGTTTCACACAGCTCTTGGTGCTCAATAACCCAACAAATAGCATTTTAGAAGGTACATCCCTTTTTTAAAATAACAGTTTTCTCCTACTTCAATATAAAAAAAAAAAAAGAGTTGCGCATTTTGTTTAAAGCAAAACATAAACTCATTGTTCACACATTTTTCCCAATTCTACCCCTACAGAAAAACATCAAATATTTTTAAAAGTTAATATTAGTCCCATATTTTTCTTTTCTCTCTCCACATCCCATCATTGCATTTCCAGCTACAACAGAGCAGTGCAATATAAATACAGCTAACTCCGTGGAAATGAATTATTGACAATTTTAATACATGTTGCATAGTACATATTAATACAGAAAAATACATGTTATCAGCACAGTACTGTTGACAGTGGACTAATCCATTCCACCTGCTCAAATATTAGTGCAAATAATTATATATTTGTAATGCATCATTGCTGTCTAGTTGGAATCCATGCCAGCAGAATAAATGTCTCTTTGGAGAAGCTGTTTGCCATTATGGTCACAATGCATCATATTCATACTCAAATTGACTTTGGATGGATAAGGAGGTAGATTGAGCAACTTTCAAAAATCCACTAGTGTGAGATTTAGCAAGTTATTTTAATGAATTGTTTACAGTCAAATGAATGTTACCTCCCCTCCTGCCAAAAAAGTCTTTCATCTGTACGGCCAAGTGTGCTGGTTGGTCTTAAAATGTTATTGGGCACATTGAATAGTGTTTAGGGTTCAAAGGCAAAGACAGGATTTAACCCATCTCTGAAATAGTAATTATTATTGCTGCTATCTGCTTCATTCAAAGCTTATACATTTGATTCTTCTTATATGTACTAAAGTCAAAACGTATTTCATACACTTCATGGTCAGTATATACATTTATACAAAACAGGGATAATTTTAAAGGGATACAGTGGAAGGAGAAAGTTTAACCCTTTTCTTCTCAATCATGGCACCAGAAGAAATCCTACACCCCCAAATTATTAATCTTAAAGTAGGGAATGTGCAGGGACACGGTGGATCAGACACTTAGGTTGTTGATCAGAATGGTTGGCAGTTCAGCGGTTTGAATCTCTAGCTCCACGTAATGGAGTGAGCTCCCGTTACTTGTCCCAGCTTCTGCCAACCTAGCAGTTCAAAAGCACGTAAAAATGCTAGAAAAATAGGAACCACCTTTAGTGAGAAGGTAACAGAGTTCGGTGAGCCTTCAGTGTTTAGTCATGCCGGCCACATGACCATGGAGATGCCTTCGGACAGCGCTGGCTCTTTGGCTTTGAAACAGAGATGAGCACTGCCCCCTAGAGTCAGGAACAACTAGCACATATGTGCGAGGAACCTTTACCTTTATCTTAGGGAATGTGCAGCTTTTTACAGTCTGAGCACCATATTTGCTTTTTAAGTGACATGCTGGTACCACAGAATAAAGTGTTTGTGGTCAGGAAAATAAGCAAATTTTAGACCTTTGCAATAGTTCAGATTTGCTTCCAAACCAGATTTGCTTCGCAGCAGAAAAATGTGAACTAGTGCGGGTGTTGCTCTTTAAAGCGGCTGTCTTTTCATATGATTGAGCATTGGAATTGACATTGAGCCTTTACTGATTACCAGTAGTCCTTGGGCCATATCAAAGTGCAAAGTTCCGGAAACAAATTATTACTAAAATTTGATAAAAGCAATATAAAATGGAATTTGATAAAATACAATTTAAAATGGAATTGGAATAAAATACAGCCTAAAATAACATTGGAATAGAATTCAATAATTTTAGATAGATGATAGATAGATAGATAGATAGATAGATAGATAGATAGATAGATAGATAGATAGATAGATAGATAGATAGATAGATAGATAAATATGATAAAATTATATTTCGGTGTCCCCTCTGCAATCTACCCCAATAAGTCCCACATATGCAGATCTCAACCAAACCCTTTTGTTTAAGTACTGCGTTGTATTAAATGTGTTTACTGGTTCTGGCTGCACATAAGGTAAGTTGTTTTCATATGGGGATCCCAATGGGTCTTCATTTGGTATATAGACCAAAGTGCCTGTACCTGATTGAGCATGATTCCAGGAAAAGTTATGGCTGCTTTATAGAGATACAGATAGATGCTACCTTTGTGTCTCTGAATGCTTCTCAAAGCCTAGCAGTCTTATTAATTTGATCCCATTTTAAATATAAATTTAATTAAAATTTAATAGAGCTGCTCCCTTTTTTGTTTTTAATATTTTTGCCTGATAACTTTCTTTATAACTTTCTTTTTCCATTTCTGAAGATTACTGGGGTCTCAGACTTAATGTCTATGGAGATTCTCAGTTATCCAGGTCATAGTTATTTTAAAGGTGCTTTTTTCAAAGGCAACTGGATATTTTTCCAGGAGGAGGAGGAGGAGGAGGAGGAGGAGGAGGAGGAGGAGGAGGAGGAGGAGGAGGAGGAGGAGGAGGAGGAGGAGGAGGAGGAGGAGAGAAGAAGAAGAAGAAGAAGAAGAAGAAGAAGAAGAAGAAGAAGAAGAAGAAGAAGAAGAAGAAGAAGAAGAAGAAGAAGAAGAAGAAGAAGAAGAAGAAGAAGAAGAAGAAGAAGAAGAAGAAGAAGAAGAAATGTTTAGTTTCTTATCCAAGAAGAAACTAAACATTTATCTTATCCCTTCTTGGATGAGAAGGGAAACATCTTCTTTCTCAAAAAATAATCCAGTTGCTTTTTTAAAAAACACCTTGGAGACTGTACCCTTAATGAATAGCAGCACAAGAGGTGATGTTGCATTTAGTTCAAGGGCAGACTGTGTGGAGATTGGCAGAGAGAAAATTCAATAGGAGGGCAGCTTGGAGTTATTCCTAGAAGTGGCCAAGGTAGAGAGGTTGCTAGAGAACACCATAAAGCTTTATTTGGGACAACAGTGTTCTAAGTGCAGGTACACCAAATTGGAAATAGTTTTCTGTTTAAATCTATCCATTTATAGTCTTCTGGTCTTCTCCCCGGCTCTTACTGTCCACCATGAACAAGCCTCTACAAGTAGTCCTTAACTTACAACCACAATTGGGATCGGACTTTCCATTGCTGAGCAAGGCAGGTGTTTAATGACTTGCAACTGATTTTACTATCTTTTTTGCCCCGGTTGTTAGGCAAGTCACATGGTCATTGAGCAAATCATGCAGTTGTTAAGTATGTCTGGCTTCCCCCATTGACTGCTTGTTGGAAGCTGGCTGGAAATGTCACAAATGGCTGTCACATGACCTGGCTATCACATCGCAACTGTCATAAATGCAAGCCTGTTGCCAAGGATCTGAATTTTGATCACATGACTGTGGAGATGCTGCAACTGTCATAAATGCAAGCCTGTTGCCAAGGACCTGAATTTTGATCACATGACTGTGGAGATGCTGCACCTGTCATAAATGCAAAAACCTGTTGCAAATCATTTCCTTGTTGTAACTTTGAAAGGTTTCTTAAATAAATGGCTGTAAGTTGAGGACTACTTGTAATTGTGTTATATATTACCGTCTTCCTGCTTCTCTTTTCTTTAAAAAAAAAAGAGAGAAAATATAAAAGAAATCAAAAGAAGAGAAAGAATGGTCATTGGTGATGCTGGTGGTGCCTGATTAAGACCATCAGAAGCAATGCACTGTGGCCAAACATTGCTGATTTGATATTTTAATGCAAGCTGGCTGGGGAATTCTGAGAGTTGAAATCCGCCAGGCTTAAAGTTGCCAAGGTTGGAGACCCCTGCCCTAAATGCAGAGGTGGCATTCAGCAGGTTCTGACCAGTTCTGGAGAACGGGTAGCGGAAATTTTGAGTAGTTTGGAGAACTGGTAAATACCACCTCTGAGCGGCCTAGCCCCCATCTATTCTCTGCCTCCTCAGTCCCAGCTGATTGTGAGGGAATGGGGATTTTGCAGTAACCTTCCCCTGCCACGCCCACCAAGCCACGCCCACAGAACCGGTAGTAAAAAAAAAATTGAATCCCACCACTGCCTAAATGGTTATCAAACAAGATCCAGTTCCAAAGTAAAGTGATGCTAAAAGTTGACGAATTTGCCCCCCTTTTTAATGTCACCTTTGAGCCAAGGAAACTGTTGGTGTTGCGACAGAAAACAAGAGAGCTATCGAAGTATTTCAACTGTGCCCTTAAAGTGTTGCGGCTGCCTTCATCCTTTATGACTCCCCATCAGCCTGCTCCTAAGCATTTAAATATATCTTATTTTTTTCGCTTCTCCTCCAATCCCTTTCACAATATTTTCTTTTTCAAGTTGTATGGTAGAGTAATAAAGTACTCTGCCTCCTTTCATTATTGCTATTCCTTTTGCTGTAAGGCAAATACAATATAAATACCAAGTTCTGTTTTACAAAAAAAAAATGAAAAATTACAGGACTCGGAGAGGGGAGGGAGAAATCACATATGTTATTTTCTACCCTTTGGGCAATTTCCCATTTTAACCAATTGGAAGGCGTATAATTACACCCGCCCCCCTCTCAGGCATTTACTTGATTGCTGCTCATTAAATGCCAGTGTTGGAAGAAGGAGCCTTAGAAAAGCGGCACTTTTAATTCATTATCCTCAAATAAAAGGTCATTCTTTAAAATTTACTTGTCGATAGTACTTAAATTATATCAAAGTGCTACTAGAAATATTTTCCTAAATTGCATGCCATAATAGCTATAATACCTTGAAATGCACAGCAGTTGACATCCTCCCTTCCCCTCCCCGGACTCAAATTGTATTTTTCAAGTAAGTTGTGTTGGTTTGAAGTGGGGAAGGGGGCGCACAGCCTATCAATGGGCTTGTTGATCCCAACGATGGGAGAATAAAGACCGCAGGAGAAAAAGCAAATGGGGAGATGGGGGGTGGAAAAGGGAAGAACAGTATGGAGTATTTCGTATAAGGACATGCCTGCTGGCACCTTGGGCAAGAATAATCCACACTGTGATATATTGATCTGCCAAGTCCTAGGAAAGGGTTGCCTTGTAGAAAATAGTTTTAAGATATTTTCACTGTCTTGGCTGATGGTGAGGACAAAAGATGGAACTAGTCCCTGATCTCCAGCCATGAAGGGTGATAGTCCTCTCCCGTAAGTTCCCCTGCAGCCAATACCAAGAGGCCCTGTAAGAGGTTTGGTTCATGAACTGTGGTAAGCTATAGTTTTAGCAATAGCAATAGCCCTTAAACTTATATACCGCTTCACAGTGCTTTACAGCTTTTCTAAGCTACTTAGAGTCAGGCTATTGACGCCCAACAATTTGGGTCCTCATTTTACCCACCTCGGAAGGATGGAAGGCTGAGTCAACCTTTAACCCGGTGAGATTCAATCTGCCAAACTGCTGGCAGCCAGTGATCAGCAGAAGTAGCCTGCAGTCCTGCACTCTAAGCATTGCGCCACTGCGGCTCATGAGCTATGTTTGCTGACTACAAGGTGAGACTATAAACCAAGACTTAGAAACTGCAAAGGCTGGCTTCACATAACATGCGACTAAACAATTTTATTAATTTTAATCGGGGTTAGTTTGGGTTTTTTTTCCACGTTTCGGCCAAAGTTTAATATGTCTTTTAAAAGCTTTTTAAAAAACTTTTATATATTTGTTTTTATTCTGGCTGTACATCGCCCTGAGTCCTTCGGGAATAGGGCAGTATAAAAAACCAATAAAACTCAAACTCAAAAACTCAAACAAGCTACTACAGTATGTGAGCTCAAAACAATGTGTGAACGTGACCAGAATACTTAACAGCAACAGAATAAACTATTCTGTATGTCTTGTTGGCCCTACCATTTAACTCATAGGCTACTTGTTGAATGTGTGTGATGCATAA
Source organism: Rhabdophis nuchalis (assembly GCA_039707465.1). NCBI lineage: Eukaryota > Metazoa > Chordata > Lepidosauria > Squamata > Natricidae > Rhabdophis > Rhabdophis nuchalis. The sequence continues at coordinate 47,022,611 of CM077643.1, read as the reverse complement.
CAGAATATTCCGCATAGGAAAACACTAGCTAGCTTCAATTGCTGTCCATAGAAGCAACTCCTTTGGGCAGGTCACTGTTGCTCCATCTATTAACTACAAGAGAAGGTTGTATGAAAAGTAAACTGGTCACTACTTCAGTTTTGTGAGAATTTCCATTTTACATTGCCTGCATCCGGTCACCTCCAAATAAAAGTTGGAAGAGATGGCTTGTTAAGAGTCCTTTCTTTGAGACATCATCATCATTATCATCATCAAGGACTCCATATCTGAGCTTTCTAAATGATTACCTCCTGTATTTTGGAACAGGTTGCCTCCTAATATCTGGACTACTTGCAGCCACAGAGGAATTTGCTCAGGAAAGAATTTGGAGACACTAGATTAATTGATCTATTAGATAATAATAATAATAATAATAATAATAATAATAATAATAATAATAATAATAATAATAATAATAATAATAATAATAATAATAATAATAATAATAATAATTTATTTTATATACCGCGTCCTCTCCCCAGGGGGACTCGGAGCGGTGCACAGGGAAAACATTAAAACACATAAAATATATACATAAATAAATACAATAAGTAAAAACAGATTAAATCTAATTGTCCCTGCACTAAAATCCCCATTTTTAAAATTAATGTTCCCTAACCCCTAAGGTAGAGACTAACCTAGGCCGGCCAAGCAGAAAAAGTGTGTTTTTAATTTCGGGGGGAAGGTCGTTCCAGAGGGCTGGGCCCGCCACAGAGAAGGCCCTTCCCCTGGGCGTCGCCCGCTGACAAAGTCTAGTGGACGGCACCCGGAGAAGTCCCTCTCTGTGGGAGCGAATCGGCCGGGAGGATGTATGGGGCAGGATCCGATCCCGCAGATAGCTAGGTCCCGAGCCATGGAGCACTTTGAAGATGAGAACTAGCACCTTGAAGCGCACCCGAAAGACGACAGGTAGCCAGTGCAGCTCGCGCAAGAGAGGTGTTACATGGGTATACCTTGCGGTACCCATAATTGCTCGCGCGGCTGCATTCTGGACCAGCTGAAGTCTTCGGGTGCACCTCAAGGGGAGCCCCATGTAGAGAGAGTTACAATAGTCCAGTCGGGATGTCACGAGGGCATGAGTGACCGTGCAAAGGGCATCCCGATCCAATAGGGGGCGCAACTGGCGTACCAGGCGAACCTGGTAAAACGCCCTCCTGGCCACGGCTGTCACTTGATCTTCCATGGACAGCCGAGTATCCAGGAGGACACCCAAGTTGCGCACCCCATCCACAGGGGCAAGGTGTTCTCCCCCTATGGCCAGTGATGGAGTCAACTGGTTGAATCGGGCGGCCGGAAACCACAGCCACTCGGTCTTGGCCGGGTTGAGTCTGAGTCTGTTACTTCCCATCCAGATGGCACAGCTAGGATATACTATTGTTGCTTTAGCGTCATTGTTTGATGTAAATAGTTCAGAATCATTTGAAATAGAGTAGCATGCTGGCCATAGCTAATAATAAAATTGAAGTGTAACTAAAATACTTTTAAAAAGCCCATATTTTTTATTGGCTTGCAGACAAATGCATCAGCCATTTTGAATGAGCTACTGGAACTTCAACGTAAGTAGCTGAATTAAAATAGTCTTCACTGAAGTTGGTGTTTTACAGATATACAGTATTTGATTTCCACTCCCATAATTCCCAGACAACAATCTAGCTGAAGATTAACAGAAGGCCATCTTTATCTAAAACTGTTGGAGTGAACTGAAGCAACCATCTCCTGCCCAATAAACATGTTCTTTCCTACGATAGCTTTAATCAAACTTCATTGATTAAAAGTTAAGGTAGTAAATCAGCCATCGTTTGTATAGGGCATATGACGTATATCCAGAGACAGCAAAATGGACTTAAGCAATAACTGGTATTATAAAAACTACAATGAGTAATTCATTGGCAAATGTGGACTACTCTATTTTCTGTGGGCAGGATTTATCAAAAGTAAAATGTTTAAACTGTATCAATGAAGCAACAGAACAGAATCTCTAAATAAAGCACATTGCAGTGTCAGTGTCAATCTTATAGAACTATCCACATCCTATTTTAGTGAACTTAAAAGAAAACTAGAACTAATGTGGTTGGAGAATAAATCTAGCAAAAACAAAAATTAAGGGAAACAATATACACGTAAATATAAAAAGATAATCCAAACTTTTTTTGACCTGCCCCCCGACCTTCGGACCATCACGGATCTGCACCTCTTCCGTCGGGCACTAAAAACACACCTATTTCACGAGGCCAGCCTGGGTATAGGGTTCTTAATGGTAATTTTAGCACGGGTTCTAGATTTAATATATCTTTTAATTTATTTTTTCTATTGTATTTATTGTTGTGTTTTTATTGATTTCCTGTGCACCGCCCTGAGTCCCGTCAGGGAGATAGGGCGGTATACAAATATAATAAACTTAAACTTAAAACGTAAACTTTTTTTAAAAAAAAATGGAAATAGTCTTCCAGTGCAATTTGCCAACTTGTGCCTTTGCCAAGTGTTTGCTTGACATTCTGAAATCTTTACAATTTGGTTAACTTCCCATTTCCCATTGCTGGACAAATGTTTATAGTGATGTGCAAAATCATTGCTTTTAAAAGCTAACTCTAAAACTTGGCCATATCAAAGCACTATGCTTGGAATCTACATCATAGCTTCAGAAAATGGCAAGCACTTCTCCATTTCTTTCAGTGTCCAAGAAACTATTTGTGCCAATGGCCAATGAAGAGAGCAACTGAAGGAAGCAGGCACTTTCCCAGAATGCTTGAGAAAGCTTGGCATAATTCCCCCTCCCTGATTTATCGGTATAAATATCATGCTCAGTTAAGGAAAGATTTACAGCGCTATAAATCAGACAGTACTCAAATGGGCTTCCTATAATTTAAAAGTTGGAGGAGGACATCTATAATGTAAAATGTCGAGACTAGTCTTCTCTCAAACTCAAGCGCAACCCTGCCAAGACTGAGTGGCTGTGGTTTCCGGCACCCCGGTTCAGCCAGATTACTCCAACTCTGGCCATTGGGGGCGAAACACTGGCCCCCGTGGAGAGGGCGCGCAATTTGGGTGTCCTCCTGGATTCCCGGCAGTCCATGGAAGACCATGTGGCGGCCGTGGCCAGGGGGGCGTTTCATCAGGTACGCCTGATGCGCCAATTGCGCCCCTTACTGGACCGGGCTGCCCTTCGCACAGTCACTCAAGCTCTCGTGACATCCCGACTCGACTACTGTAATGCTCTCTACATGGGGCTTCCCTTGAGGTGCACTCAAAAGCTAGTTAGTCCAAAACGCAGCCGCGCGGGTGATTAAGGAGCCACTAGATGCTGCCACATAAAACACCGATCCTGCGCGAGCTGCATTGGCTTCCTGTGGCCTTTCAGGTGCGCTTCAAGGTTTTGACGACCATCTTTAAAGCGCTCCATGGGTCGGGGCCTAGTTATATGCGAGACCGCCTCCTGCCCCATACATCCCTTAGACCGATACGCTCCCACAGAGAGGGCCTTCTCAGGGTGCCGTCGGCCGGACAATGCCGACTGGCGACACCCAGGGGAAGAGTCTTCTCTGTGGCGGGCCCAGCCCTTTGGAACGACCTACCCCCCGAATTACACACCATCACCGACCTCCGCCTCTTCCACCAATGTCTAAAGACATACCTGTTCAAACAAGCCGGCCTAGCCTAACCTCCCATGGGGACTTTTTAGACAGTTTTAAATTGGGAATTTTAAAAATTTGGTTTTTAGCATAGGATAAGACAGTTTAATCTATATTTTAAATTATGTATTTATTTTTGTATTCTGTATGTTTTAAATTTCCTGTGCACCGCCCTGGGTCCTCTGCGGAGAAGGGCGGGATATAAATATAAATAAAATAAAATAAAAAATCAAATCAAACTCTGTTTAAGGTGAATGGGGTAGTCTTTTGGAAGACAAGTCAAAAGATCTCCTTGGGATCAATCCAAGTGGGATTAAACAGTGCACCCCAACTGGAATACAATTTTTATCTTTGCCTTGAAAATCCCATTCTTGTCCTTATGCATGTTTGATTCACTCTTGCCTCTGTCTCTACAACTGTTTGGCTTATTGTACTTCGGTATGAACAATATCCAGGTTTTTCTGTTCCACAACTGCCCAGGCATGAACCCGCTACACAATGGCAAAGAAATCTAATTTAGAATTAGCAAAAACTTCTAAAATGGTTTTCCTTGGGAATTTTTTCATGTAGAACAGTAATGACATACCAATACCATTTCGGTTGATTGTTTTGCCTATTTGTTAAAGAACAAAGGAACATTTACACAGCTAAACTTTCAAACTCGGGGGAGAGGCTGTTGGATATATTTTAAAGCAATTGTTTTATCTCAAAACTTTGTACACAGCAGTGAAAGTTTACTCAAAGATTAAAAAAATATGCATACTGCTTATACTTGCATATAAGCCCACCCACAGCCAAACCAACTCTCAAAATTTTAATCAAAAATACCATGAAAAATGTACCACCCACAGATTAGCCAATCCACATTTTTCATGGTATTTTGGTTATAAATTTGAGACTCTTCTTAGCAGAGTTATATGCAAGCATATATGGGATACAGAGATACCTTAAAAGACTACAGGGAAAATCTACAATACTGTATATACTGGTTGACAAGTCTATCCACGGTAAGCCACATCCCATATTTGGGGTGTACTCTGGCACCTAACATTCATTCTCAGATTTTGTGAGTATATGCAGTAATTAATTTCATGGAAGAAATAGTGTTCTCCCAGGTATACATAGTCAATTATACACATTACATAAAATTCTGAAAATTAAATTAGATGCTACATTGATGTAAAATGAATTCTGGGTGAAAGATCTTAGTTCTCGTTTCTCACAAAACCAGCTACGCCAAACTCCAAACTTCTTATAACTGAATGGAATTAACCATGCAGCTGTTGTTTTGTCTTGTGTTGTATTCTATTGTATTTCATTGCATTGCATTGTATTCATTCTAATTATATTCTTTCCCATTCATCATCCATTTTGAGAGAGGCAAGATACAAAAAAATTAATATAATTTCTGCAGCGTTTGCCTCTTTTTGTTTTGTACTATGCCATGATGTTATTTTCTTTTTAACATCTTCATAGCACATCTTGAGCCTGTGACAATTTCCTACAACATCTAAAAGTTGGGATTCGATATGACTATTGCGGTTCTGCCCATTGGGCACAGAAAGCCTATCAGCAAAAGAGCAACCTTGGCTACTGTCACCCACACTACACTCCAGATGCTTCTTGAAGACATGTTCAATACTTTGTTGGGGGGGGGGGGGGTTAGAAGCATGCAGATATACGCAAGCACTAAACTCTGAGTGAAAGGAACAGCCAGACCTGGACAATTGGATAAGACTTGCCAATTGACAAATGTTGAAAAATCAAAGTATTTCTTTCCATCCAGAACACAAATTTGAAGACTCTAGTGCACTTTATGACAACCATGGTTTTTTTCATGAATGGAAAATAGAAAATGATCTAGGAGGAACCTGATAAGATTATTTATTCCAGAAGCAAGGTGAAAACAGGACAGTGGTAAAGACCAATTTAGTTACGACAGTTTGTTCTTCCAAGCAACCTTCATGCTCAATTTTCACTCAAAAGCCACTCTCTTATGTTAGTGATAAAACCAAGTCCTTGTCAATGCTTGGTTTCCTTCTTCTGCATGCTCAGCTGAAGTGGCGACCAAGACGAGCAGATCTGTAGTCGAAGCGGAGCTGTACAAAGGAATGGAGAATATTCTTCTCTAGAATAGCCAGCTGCTCTCCTGAGCAGACCTGCTTCAAGTTATCTGGGGCTACAACCAGGAGGTTGCAAAGGGAATGTAGCGTGTCAAAAAGCTGCAATACCAACGCAACCTGTGACAACCAGGACAAACAAAGCAAAATTCAGTATAAACATCAAGGGGCACTTTTCAGAAAGTCAGCTTAGACATTATTAATAACTATTTATGTATTTCTTAATGCAATGCTTTTTGTCATCTTGTTCAGGGATACAACAAATCTGAGAGAGGTCATTAAACTATGCTCATTTTATAAAGATAAGACCACAGCATATTTTTGTCAGCCAGTTCAATACACGAGCCACATCTCAGTTTGCATCTGCAATAATAGCCAATACTCACCTTGAACTCTTTGGCACACTTTCTGTATTCAGCCACATCACAGATTGCCAACATGCCACCCATGCAGCTGTAGGAATATTGCTGTAGATGCTCATAAATAAGGCGATGGAAACGAACACCAAACTCCATCAGAACACTGTCCACATTCTTGCCATCCATAGAATTCCTGATCTTTTCCAGTTGCTTTCTAACATAGGCACAGACTTTGGCACAGGCCTGTCATATAAACAATGATGTCGAGAAAAGATTCATCTTGATATGAAAGCTACAAAATGGGTGAGAGGAGATTCTCTGGGCTACTCCTAGAGTACCAACTTTTGTTCAATGAAAGTAACTAGTATATCACTTTCAGCTGATTATTTTTCCAGAACACGAAATTCTCTCCACCTCTTTTGTGTTAAAAGACTAAGTCTTTGCAATGGACAGCAGCTTGTTTATACAGAAAACCTTGGTAACCTGAAGTAACTGTATTGCAGTTTATTTTGGACATCCATAATTGAAATTGTATTAATTTTCCAGTCACATTGTTGAACAGATCTGTTGCCTTGAATATCTTACCCATTATATAGTTTATTATTTACAAATCACTCTGCTTCTCTCTAACCTACACAGATTTTTACTTTAAAAAAGTGAATCTATTAGTAAAATTAATATGAGAAAATAATCACACATATCCACCAACCTATAACCTTCAAACAATTATAGTATAATTGGCTAATGTCAGTATCATCCTACATTTACTCTGTGGAATAGACAAAGGAGATTCGTTGCTGGCTCCTAGAAACTATGAGGACTAGTTCTTACCATTTTCTTGGCAAGGTTTTTTGGAAGCGGTTTTCCTCCTTCTTAGGGTTGAGAAAAAATGACTGGCCCAAGATCACCTGGTGGGCTTCATGGCTAAGGCTGGATCATGATCTCCCAATTTCTACCCTGATGCCTTAAACATTACATCAAACTGACTTTCTTAATTTAGACTTAATTAATTTAAAGTATCTTATACCAAATGTGAGAATCAATAGTATGGCAGGTGCTGGACTAGGAGCAAGAAGACCTAGGTATTAGTTTTCCTCAAGGCAGGCAAATTATCAGGTGACCTTAGGCAAATAATCCCCTATCAACACCAGGCTCTGCAACAAGCCAGCTGACAAACAAAATCATTTGTTGGCTGATTTGCTGTAAGAATTAGACAAGCATGGTGGAAAATTAAGCAGGCCTTGCAACTAAGCAGGAAAAATACTAAGAAAAACAACTGTATAACTAATATACAATACAAGATTGTACATGATCTGAATTTAATAGATTTTGGATCTGATGACAGCAACACCGAGTTCTAACTGTCATTTATGCTCTCAGAAAAGGGATGTGAATATTTTCACTCTTGCTTTCTGTATATGCCCTATTATAACTGAAATGTAGAATACATAATTCCTACAGAATGGGTAGATTGACTGCTGGTTGTAGATAAGTGCTAAATCATGATGGCAAATAATGAGGCTCGATATATAGAGGATATAGACTTCTTGCAGAAAATCTAAATTATTTTTTAAAAATACAATTAGTCTAATAAATATTTCTATATTAACACTGAATATATTGTATAAAGAAATGCTACTATTCTCCCCAGCTTAAATCACTCAAAAAAACCTGCATCCAAATTCCTAGATAAGTGGAAGAAAATTTTACTATTAAGCACAATGTAACCCAAGCACAGTTTACTGTAGGAAAGAGTACCAGCAGCAACCCAATTACTTGCTGTGCCACTTGTCACTTACTAAGCTATATATAGTTACTCACATTAGTGTACTGAATCAGAACATTGTTCTCATCTTCTGGTTTGAAATCAGTCTTCTTTTGTTCAGCTGCTAAGATGTGCTTCATCTGTCCAATCATGCAATTTAGTGTCCTTCAAAATCAAAATACTAGGTTGTAGTTTTAGAAAGAGTATTTTAAATTGTACAAAGTTCCAGTGTGATCTTCATAAGTTGCAATGAAATGCACATGCATTTTCTATTTTCATGAAATTGCAGAAATGAAGGAATAGTAGACCATCAAATTATTATTTTCAATATTTAAAATTTAATATACTCCTTGTATAACCAATTTTGTTGTATGCATGATGTACAATGGCAATGAAGGCTTTGAATTTGTAGTGAATTCTTAAAAATATGATATTTAATCCTGTGTTTAATACATTAATACAATAATGGACAAAATGGAAAATAAACTAAAATATAAATTAGTCACTTGCCTATCTATACCCATATCCAATTTCACCTCCATTTGTTCTGTGATATCCTTTTTCTTCTGAAGACATTCAGAAAGCTTAGGAGAAGAGCTGTGATAAATTAAAGAATGGACAGTTAATATCAACCATCTATTATAATGCATGCATCAACTGAAAACAACCTGGACATTCCAAGCACTTAACTTGTGCAAGGATTTTCTAGTTCATCTCTCCACATGGTTTTTCCACATGGTTTTTGGCATCAGGATAAAATAAATGACCTACCTCACCAACGGCATCAGATGGTCATTGAACTGCTTATCAAAAAGATGAAAAATGTTATTAGCCTGATTTACAATATCCAGGAAATAAAGATTTGCATTCTTGGCATCTGGAGATGGAATACCTAAAAATGAAATGTAATGTCAACACGTTAAAATTTCACTGGGCCTAAGAAAAAAAAATCCAATTAACAGTCTATCAGGAATCCTGAGTAATAATTATACACTAGTCTTGGACAAATTTATCAAGCATTTTAAGAAGGATGATTTGTTTTCCAAAGGTTATCTGTAAGGGCTGCACGTGCTTTGAAGATGATTTCATTTGTGCTTTCATGTAAGCCCAAAGAACATTGTGATTGTTTTAAACAACTGATTCTCTCAAGTTAATGCAACTCTTAAAGCAGCCACAGCTTTTTTTTCAGAATCATATGGAAACCTAAAGAAAGGTAGGTTCAGTGAGTTACAGAGGTTCTGTTTTTTTACTAGCTCTGAAGTACATCTTCTGAATGATTTTAAAGTTTTCTAACTATGCTTTAGATGAATATTTTAAAGCATGCACAGACCTAATATTTAAACAAGTTGTCTATTTAGAATCAATAAAAGGTGGAAATAAAATTTATTATGGAATTAATTGATCCTTTAAAACCTTTTAAAATATATTGTTTTATATTTCACTGTTGCTATTGATTATAAATTTACTGCAACCACTCATCATATTTATCAGCTAATTTATTCCGCAATGTAAAACAGAAATAGACTTACCAGCCAGCCCAGTTTCCACAGCATAATCAATATGCTCAATGCACAAGAAATCCACAAGCAAAGCGAAAATCCTGAAAGCATTCTTTGGCAAATCAGAAGGATCCGAAAGCTTTAAAAATGAAAAACATCAACTTCATCCTCTTTCTAGCAAGAAATCATTTGCAAGCATATTTATATGACTACTTTCAAACAAGCATAATGTGGAAAAATAGGATAACATTCACATATCAGATTCTTGCTAGTGATGATCTGAAATCATTTCCAGCTCTTGTGTTAGCTATATTTCAACTTGTAGACAAGTTGAGATATATCTAATGAGCCTCAAATACTGCTCTTCTTATGCTTCTTTTCTTGTTCTGGGAAATCTGTTATACTTTTAGAATGCAATATTTCTTGTTCCTCTCTTGTTCATCCGTTTTTCACAAACTTGTTTAATTTTATCTTTGAAATATGTTAAAAGAATTTAAAATGTGCCTAAATTCCAGGATGGCCTTTGGGATCCAGGCTCAACCTACACAAAATGGATACTGTGGGGACCTTAACAATAAGCAGCAATTTCCTGCAATGTTATTCAGGCCCCTCAATTTTCCTAAAGGCTGTGATATATCATTAATTCATGAAATTACCTATTACTTTTTTACTTTAAATAACTCATAAAGACAGCATAAAAACAAGATAATAACATTATTTTAGCAGCTGAATTACAGTTAACCAATAAGTGAATATTGTTTACATGAGTATCCTAATATGCAATAGCTAGAAAGTTCTATATTATGCATTAATATATTATATTATATTATATTATTATACACACCCTATGACACCTTTCAAAAGCTTGCTTGGTTTCTTGTAATAAATTAACCACAACATCCTGGGACAAGAAAGTTTCCCCATGGGTATCAATGCTTGGGCCTAAAGGCAGGTTGGTTCGCTGTCGTATTCTCTCTTTGAGGTCTTGAATACTAAAAAAAGAAATGCCCCAGATAGGATTATTAACTGAAGTTAGATTTTTCTCTGATTAATTTTTCAAGTATTATCAACTACAATTTTACGTATTAAATGTAACAAAAAAATACCCTTCTACTGGAGGGTGAGGCTTCTTTTTTATAAAATGATATTATTCAATATACAGCTCCTTTAAAAAATACAGCCACTTTTTTCTATGATGCATCAAAATCCACAACACTGAACAAGAGCACCCTCTATGGCTGGAGACATACAGTCGTTCAGAAGAAAATTCAGGATGTTACAGAGGAATCAAAGATATTCATGAATACATAAATGCTAGAACCGGGCAACTTCTTTTAAAAAATGCATATGAGCCCATACATTGGAGCAAAAAATAATAATTATGGGAGCACATAGTGCATTTTTAATCACTAAAGCAGTTGTAATTTTTTTCAGGCTCACACATCTATTTCAGAAGCTGATCCTGATTGTGCACGTTCGGTAAAAGACACAATTGTAATAGAGATGCTTTGTATGCATTCTGTTAAATCACCACCTTTTCTATGACAAAAAAGCTTCATGAGAATGTGGAAATTCATTTGTTCTGACATATCAATTGCTGGACAAAATCTGTATTTGCAATGTGCATTAAACAGTTTGTATTTTAAAAGGCTGTATAAACTATAGTAGCTAATTTGCCAATGTATTAAAGTTTTTATTTATTTCCTGTTGCTTCTTCTAAGGGTTTTTAGAACAGACAAAACAGAAACCTCCAAAGACATTATACTGTTACCCCTGTTGGGACATTTATGGTCATATCATAGATCATTGCAGATTTTCAGGCTGGTTTTATAGCTTACTTCTTCAAAGAAGATTTTTTTAAAAGATGGAAAGAGTTAACTTAATTTTTGTACCAGAGATTTTGATTTCTAAGGTACCTTAGAAGATGTACCCTTGTTACAACAATCTTTTAGTTAGTTAGTTTACTTTATTGTCATTGCACATGGTACAATGAAGTTAAATGCCATCTTCAGTGTACATTATAACTATAAAAATAAAAACGCAAACATGCATCCTTTACATTCTATATAATTAAAATTGAAAACCCGATATTGCACTATACCATAGAATTCAATATGGTTACTGCCCTGGATAGAAGCTGTTTTTCAGCCTATTTGTCCTTGTTTTTATTATCCTGTACCATCTGCCAGATAGTAATAGTTTAAAAAAAGGTGCCCAGGATGAGATGGATCTTTAAGAATGTTTTGAACGGCAGTGAGAGCTATAAAGCTCTTCCAAAGAGAGGGCAACCAATGATCCTCTGGGCAATGATGTTGACCCTCTGGAGTGCTGTCCTATCTGCCACTGTGCAATTGGCAAACCCTACACAGATGCAGTAAGTTAAAATACTTTTAGTACTGTAAGATACAATCATATCAGTAATGCAACCTTTACAAAATTGGAAGGCTATGGAATTGATAGAGTATTTAGAATCAAAATATGGCAAGCAACAGAAGAAGAATCAATAAAAACCCTCTCACCAAACTATGCCAAGAAATCTGGAAAATCACACGGGGCCCCATAGCCTGGAAGAGGTCAATCTTCATAATTATATGAAAGAAGATTTAAATGATATCCTTAATTTATATGCTAGGAAAATAATTCTTAAGATCATCCAACACAGATTAGAGTTCTACATGGAATAGGAAATGATGACACCAGCTTGATGGTACATAATCAATCAGTAACTGCCATGTTACAATCAAACTATTGTTAACATAAGCATTACGCACATAGTTTAAACAAGCTATACATACTAAAAGAAGTTTACACATACTGCAAATTTTACAAGTATGTAAGACAACAATAATAAGATTAAAAAGTAGTACCTACCCTCCACCTCCAATAGCTCTCTTCTGGTGATTTTTGGAATCATAATAGCGCTGCAGAATCATGGAGCTCCTGCTTCTCAAATAACCAATTTCCACCTCAATGTAATTCTCCAAGTAAGAAACAAAGATGGATTTGATAAGCTTAGACAGGAAAGTCTGCTTATCAGTGCCCAAGTTAAACTCCATCAATTTGCTTGAAAGATTAGTAGTCCTTTATGTTAAGGCCAGAAGCAAGAGAAGAAAACAATGTAGTTGCAGGAGGTAAAATACAGGTATAACATCTATAAACGTTCACCTCTTAGGGGGCACAGTAAGGAGTCAGAATGCACCTAGTCCTATTATGGAAGTAGGCAGACCTCAAGCCTATTTTATCTAGAACCCCAAGATCCAGCAGCTGGAGCTTAAAGCAAAAGACAAACACTTAAAATTAAAGAATTCTCAGCCCAGGAATTTGTTTTGATTATGAGAAATGAACACAGCTCATAGTACTTTCACACAAAAACACTTCTATACTATGAAGTAATTGAGGGTGGGAGCGGGGGTGTCATTTTGTTACAGCTACTGTTAAAACAACTGGAAGTCAGAAATCCTTGCTGACCTACTGGAAATCACCCAGAGATCTACCAGTAAGCAAACATGGACTTTAACAGTTAACTGAATTAGAGATTACTAGAAAATCTCCTAGTAAAAACAAGGATCTTTATAATCAATCTTTTTTATATTCCCTTACGGAATGCCAAAACTAATTCTTCCCAACTGACTTGTATTTGTCTTACATAAGAATAGCCCATGCTATTCAAGCTATTTCCCCACACTCTGGGTTGATTTAACACAAAGGTTAGTACTTTTATCAGCAGGCAGGCACTAAATTTTATGTCAGAAATGGGAGTAAAAACAGGCTTTACACATCATGTTAAGCCATAATGTACCTTGTTTCTAGCTTCATATAACTTCAAGCCCATACAAATCATTGTTTACATTTTGGAAATAAATCATAATCTGAACACATAGTTTACTGTTGATTTATGAATCCAGGCTTGCTTTCATGTCTTTTTCTGATATGTGAACCCAGAACCTATTCCAGGGTTTTTTTTAATGCTCATCTACACTATTTTGGATCCCCTCCCCCCAAAAAATTAAGAAATGAAATTGGCTGAAAAACCCATGATTAATTTGCTTATGTGTAAAAATAATTCCATCATGATCCTGCTTTAAAAAAAAAAAAAACAATTTATGATTAAAGCAAATTCTTCCATAGTATTACACACAGAGCCAGTGCAATCATTTTCCCTCCAGCTTCCCCACATTACTATATAAATTAATGCAAAAGAAAATAATATTTAGTATAAAGAAAAAGTTACAGTCCTCCCCCCCCCCCAACAAAAAAAAAAAGATAGCATCTACATAGAACCACAGAAGGACAAAATCAAATGAGAAGACCCACTCTGGGCCTCGTAGAACTTTATTTCTTAAGTTATTTAAAATAGAACCAACCTTGTGTACAGGTCATAAAGACTCTGAAGATATTGCTCTGCATCCGATTTCTTATGTTCTTCTAACTGGTCTTTTATATAACCCTGTGAAAATAAAGGCCAGTGTTCTATTATTTCTTTCTTTTCCATTAAGAATACAAGTGCCTGATATATATTCCATGCAATTTAATTCAGTTATGAAATTTCCATCACAATCAGCGGCAACATTACATTGCACCCATTTGCAGCGCATTTCTGCATTGTTTGAATTTTGTCTTTTCACTGTAACCTAACCATTGTTATCCAATTTGTTCCAAAGCCTGGGTAGGAGTAGGGGAGGATAAAAAATAAAACAAATATAGAGATGCTGATACCCTTTGCATTATTTTTTCCATATGGACTTCATATTAAATCGTTTTCATTCATTACAAAAGAAATACTAACGCTTTGACATGCTGTTCTCTCATTTCAAGTACAAGAATGCAGACCATTACCAGAAGCATTAGGCTTCAGTCTTCTTATGCATTTTTTCTCTTTCCCTATGCTTATGGATATAGCTAGACAGAAAATCCAAGAATCCAAGCATAAAGCAAAACATCTCCTAAGCAGAGGAATAACAGGAAATAAAACTAAGCATAAGCAACAATCAAAAGAAGCATCTCGAGATCCCTAGATAGTTGTCTGAAGTAGTATTCAGTTTTAAATACAAAACATTCCAGAGTCTTCTCCCAATCATGCCCTTAAAGATCCTCTGCCCTAAGAGACTATCTATGTACAACTGGGAACTACAGATTGGGTCCAAACTATCCAAGACTGGAAAATTTAACAAAAGTTTGAATCAAGACAAAGCATACATGTGCAAAGGACCAGACATGTGCAGCATTCTTCAATGGGATGTTTCCCAGGTATCTGTTTCTTCAACTCCCATAATGCCAAGTCGTCATGTCCATTATCAGACAGTGCCCATGTCAAATGGAGAGAAAGGTTTGGCAAAGACTGGCACAGGCCACCAATCATACATAATGTATTCTTGCCATTTGATACAGGTAGAGTTATGATTACAAAAAGTGAATGTTATATTGGCAAGTAGTTTTTAAAAAAATAGATACACATGTAAGTTACCTGAAGTCTAATTTCAAAGATATTCTGAATAAGTTTGGCCATCACCGTCTCGGGACTACTAAATATATCTCCAACTTGTTTATTCACATTCTGGCACAGAATGGCTGTATCTTCAAAAATATCATTTCTCAAATAGGCACCCTGAATCACAGAAAAATTAGAAGAGAGTTTCTACATTAAGATATTTATATCTAGGTCAGTGGTTCTCAACCTTTTCTTCACCACACACCCCCTTTTAAATACTTTTTGTGGCCACAGACCACGGCCAAGGACACCCAAGACTTAACTCAAGATTTAAATTGTAACATTTCTTCAAGCATTCACAGACCCCCATGGAACACAGGTTGAGAACCACTGGTATAGGCATTTTATATAAATATATACACAACATGGTATTTAACACAAACTCTTACCTCTTGGCACTGTTTTATATACACATCGACACAGTGGGAATAGCCCTATGGGGGGAAAAGATGCTGCAATGTAGTTAAATATTCAAGGTAGTTATTGTTTGACATTAATAAAAAAACAATAGATAGAGCATATCTACTTTTCTGGTTCTTCTTTTTTTAATCTCTCGGATAACAACAGAGTCAACTAAAATAACAGTTGGGAGTCATAAAATGAAGCCATTTATCGCTTATCCATGTTACTGTATTTAATTTCCCCAAATCAATAGCCTCTCACAGCCATTGTCTCCTGGATAGATTCAATAGCAATAGACCTGTTCATTCAGGATGAGAATTTCAATATGATGTTCAGGAAAAGAAACTTTTTCATCTTGTGATATATAAGATCAGAATGGGAGAAAAGGTAAAGGAGTCCCTGTGGATTTTACTCCATTGTGGACTATAGGAGGCAGTGCTCATCTCCATTTCAAAGCCATTGAGCCAACGCTGTCCAAAGACATTTCCATGGTCATGTGGCCAGCCTGATGTCATGGAGTGCTATTACCTTCCCACCAGAGTAGTACCTATTTATCTATTTGCACTTGTATGCTTTCGAACTGCTAGATTGGCAGGAGCTGAGGTGAGGACGGGAGAGCACTCTATTGCATGGCACTCAAATCTCAAACCTGGGCTGTCGGCTTTCCAGTTGACAAGTCCAGCGTCTTAATCACTGAGCCGCCAGGGTGCCCAGAATCAAAATATACTAAATATCCTTATTGCTCCTAATCCCACTTAGCCATAGCCACTGAGCTGTTACACAAGCATTTATAAGCACGTGCAAAACAGGCTCAGTTTGTGTAGCATAGAAGGAAAGTTCTACCTCTATCTATAACAGCTATCAGTCTGAACTTGCACACAAATGTCTGACTCAAACAGTTTCTATCAAGTGCATTGATCAAAATCAGACATAAAGAAGAGATTGATTATTAGAGGAAGATATTTTTAGGAAGACAGTCCATGTGATTCATACCAATGTTGGAAAGGAATGAATAATGAAAATAATCCAACAGTTATACTTGTGATAACAAAAGAAAGTACTATTCCTGGAATAAAAACGTTCACAAACAATCAATATGGACTAAATATTTTTGTGCATTACTGGCTGCACAGTTCTACTGGGGGGAGGGGGGGATGGCATCAAGAAAGATTTATTCAGAGTCCAAACTACTCATGTGCTTCAATATAAACATAGTTTATCAGAAGGAAACAGTATAGAAGAGATTCTGCAAATGTGTACAACACTACAACCTTACAGATAAGACTTCTTACCTTAAAATGTAGCAAAACTGCAGTTACTTCTCTCATCCTGTAGATTTGCCCCCTTCTTTGTGCATTGGTAAACTCTTGGATTAGTTGGCACTCTAAGTCATGGTACTTACCTGAGTTCAAGGAAGAGGATAAAAGAAGTAAAATAACATGTCAGAGTTGATTAAGCAGCAGCGGCAGAGTTATTTTCAAAAAAATTAAAAGATGCAATCTTACTTGCTATTTTAGATTTTACGTCAGAAAACCTGTGAAAGAAAGAAAATGATGAATAAAACACATGCCTTAGGATTTCAGTCTTCCAACCATGAGATATTTCCATATGCAGTGTACCTTTTAAATGCAATGCTTCTATTTTAACTATCTAACACCAAGAACAAAGCAAAATGCTTTTTGAAAAATTAATGCATGACTGCATTTAAAAAATGATCATTTACACCATATAATTACATAGTTATAGAAAATAAGATTAAGGGCCACTGCCTGTCAAGTTGTACTTGATGGCAACCATAGGTACTTTGAGCTAGCATATGAAATACAAAGAGGAGTAGGTAAGCCTGCTGTGTGAATTGGGTGTGAGTTTCATAAATAATAAAATAAAATAAAATAATACAATAAAATAAAATAAAATAAACCAATGCTCAGCACTGCTCCCAAGAAAACACCTTTCAATTATTATCAAACCAGAGACTCATAAGAGAAGCCAAGTGTTAGCCGATAATACTAAGATCCAGGTCTCCAAGTATCCAAATCCTAAGAGCAGCAAAACTTGTCTTACTTTTGCAAATAAATATGAAATACAGAGCGTGACGATACTGCTGGTAGATGCATTAGAATTATACATATTTTTAAAAGATCTAACTGATGTCAACTAAATTTAGCTATATTGTTTATTCTTTTTCTATGATGGTAATATATTTTCCTTATTATTTCTTATTTTCTTTTTGAGGTTTGCATATTACCTATCCCAAAAGAACATAGTATGATGGTCATGTATTTAAATATAATTTGTAGCAGTGCCACTGATATCAACTTTCCTGTGTTCCTAACCAATGCAGCTCTCTTTTATGTCTATATTGTTTAAAACATTCTGAGGATTTTTCTTCTACTGCCAGTTACACACTATGGTTTGAAGAGGACCATAGTGGCACAATGGTTAGAAGAGGACCATAGTGGCACAGTGGTTCGAATGGGGTACTGCAGGGCTAACACACTACACACTCCAGGAGTTCAATTCTGAGTGGCTCAAGGTTGACTCAGCCTTCCATTCTTCCAAGGTTGGTAAAATGAGGACCCAGACTATTGGGGGCAACATGCTAACTCTGTAAACCGCTTAGGGAAGGCTGTAAAGCACTATGAAGCAGTATATTATGCTATTTTAAGGCTAAGATCCAAACAGAATGATGGAAAAGCTCCCTTAATAAACAGAAATAAAAGGAATTTGCAAGTAAGAAATAAATTAATACACCCAAATATTTGGAAAACAAACTCTAACTTCAGGAAGAAAGCTTTTCATCAGATGTTCTAACTAACATAGCGAAGGACATCTGATAGTTTTGCTTCTGTTCTCCTGACAATTTATGTATGAAATATATGCAGCCCATCTCTCTATCCAAATAAATTCTGGGTGGCTTACAATACAGTTTGATAACCTGCCAAATGCATTATTGTAAAGCACTATACATTAAGCTATCTTTGAAAAAAAAGATAACACAGCTATTGGTATTCCAAAATAGATGAGAATATACTAAGCCAGGGCTTTCTCATCTCTGCTTATGTGTTTGGGCCTTTCAAAGTGCTGGCACTAAAACTTTAAGTGGCTTGGCCACAGGTCATCTGAAGCAGTGGCTTCTGCCAAACAAATCTAACAGTTACTAAGACCAGCTTCTGAAGCCGTGTGAATAAAATGAAGAGGGTGGCTATTAGAAGGTTTTGCAGTGGTGATGCTGGATATGGAAGCCCTACCCAGATTTTTTTTTTGCCAAAGACCAGACTATGGCACTTTCAAGTGAAGTCCCCCCCCCCCCCCCCCCTACTCCTTAGTCCACCAGTTCTCAAGAAAAAGTCTGGAGATCCCTGGAGATTCCAAGGCCCCTTCAGAGGGTGCATGGTCAAATCAATTAAACAAAATCAATTAAAATCTAGCTTGGTACAAACACAAATCAAAGATAACTTAGAGCTATCAGTTACACTTCACCTTTCAAAAGGTAATTCTTGTGCTATCAGATGCAACTTCTGGATAATATCAGCTGCCTCTTCAATCTATAAGGAAAAGACAAAGTTTATTTAATGACTTCTTTAATTTGTCTTCAATGGCTTACTTGTAAAAATCAGAAATATTTGGAGAAGTATCCCACAATGCATTTCTTTACTGAATGACAAGTACATAGTTCCTCAAAATCAGCCCTGCAACAAATTTATTTTGTTAAAATTGTCTTCCTTATTTATTTATATATAAATACAATAATCTTTTTTTATTTGTAATTCTGTATATACAAGAATTAAAATCTTTGTGGGACATTCCATCAGCTTCAGTTGCTACATAGCCTATCCTTTTGGCATAGCTGTTATATCCTTTATTTCACTGGACAAGATAATTTGAGAAAAATATGTTTCTTTGATTCCACACACAGTTCAGGACTAATATTTTTTCAAGATGGTATTTCTAGATCTATTATCAGAGCCAACACTATTATAGGACCCTATTCCAACACGCTTAATTCATTGAATTGTTGATTCAGTCAAATCTCCTTACCCAATGATTTCAGCAGCACAAAATCACACTATTGGGGTTAAAGTTGCCATTTGGGAACAGGAAGTTAATGAATAATGTCTGATTTAATTAGATCTGATACTGATGCATATTCAAGAAATATGCCACAGACTAGCCCTTGAAAGAGAGCAATGGAGGCCTTGGAAAAGACATTAAAATGCTGTGTGTATACCTACAAAGATCTGAATTATACAATCAACAGTATTCCTGCCACACTCTATTGGGAAGTGAAAGTTGGATTTTGAAGGAGCAAGATAGGGAGAGTTTTGAGAGAATATTATTGGAGAAGTCTCCTGAAAATACCATAGACAGCCAAGAAAACAAACAAACGGATTATTGAACAAATCAACCCAGAATTTTCAACTGAGGTATAAATAATCAGACTTGTCCAGCTTTGGATATGTTATGCAAAAGCCTAGCTCTCTGGAAAAGGCTCTAATGCTGGGAAAAGTGCAAAGAAAGAGATGAAGAGGCTAACCAGAAGCAAGGATGGATTTAGTCATTGTGGCGATGAACATGCCATTGGAAGATCTGATAAATCATGTTAGGGATAAATTTCTCTATGTAGTACCTAGGAATGAAAAAAAAATGACTTGATGGTACAGAATGCATTAACTGATTAAGACAAGGTGCTGGGGAGGTAAAAATCACTATCTGTTTCTTCAACCCTTTTTCTTTCTGGCTGACTTAATCAAGCAGAGAGGACCAGCCCCGTGGTTAAGACAAATTGCTTCCTTGTAGAAGTAGTGCATTCTTCCCTGCCCATTCTTAAAGAAACCCTCTCTTGTCTTGTAACAGCTGGAAACTATCTGCCAGTCTCACAGATACTACTGACGGCTAAGCTGACTGAGAAAGTGGTGTCCTCATAACTCCAAGACATCTGTAGAATGCTGATTATTTGGAGCTTTTTTAGTCAGGATTTCATTTGGCATGAAGAACTAAGGTTATTTTGATTGCTGTGATAATAACATACACTAGGAACTTGATTTGGGAGTGTGACTCTACTAGTTCAGCAGCTTTCAGTATGAATGATACAAAGCTCTGCAAGGACTAGCAAGGAAAGCAAGACTTGCAAAGTAACTAGGGCAGAGAGAGATCATTGGGAGATACTGTCCCAGCTCAGCTGCATTTGGTAGGTCCAAGAAACTTGTCCTGAGCATGAGTGTCCTGAGGCAGAAAGACAGGGATAAGGTATAAGCAAATCACATAGAAAATACATTCTCATTAAATTTCGTTTGTGCAGCCTGTTCCTGTGCTATTATTTAAAAGGCTGGGAATAATGGCTTTTTATAAAACCACAGTATCTGAAATATTGCGTCCTCCCATAGCCTAGAATCATCTTCAAGGGCCCTGTTCCAAATGCCGTTCCAGGTTGAGATGCAGCAGATGGCAAATAGTGGTGCCCATATTTAAAATGGCCCCATATTAAAATAATACCCTGATTTGAAATTGCGCAGTTATATTCACAAGAAAAAAAAATCTGACATCTGCTAGGTTTTATCAATGCACCTCAGTATTCATTGTATGCCTTAAGAAAAAAATCTAAATACACACCCTAAAAATACTTATCTATACAAAGAGATTTTGTTTGAGAGATTTCTCAAGGATCGTGTGTGGAAAAAATGTTCATTCACAAGTACGAAGAATTAGGGCATGATGTTCGGAAGAAGAATATAAGGGATTTCTAAGGCATTCTAAAGGATTACTCTCTTAGCATTCTTTCAAGTTGCTTATGATTTTGCAAAATGAAAAAGTGACAGCACCACCACATTGAGAATAGCTGAATCAGACAAATGAAGTTAATCTGCACTCAAGAACAATGGAGCCTGGAGAAGTTGCTCACCGGGGAGCTAAATTGTGGAAAAGTTGTAGCAAGAATTATAATTAGGGCAACTCAGTTTATCATGAGTAACCTCATTCAATCTGGCTGATGGGTCTTACCTTTTCAGGATTGGTGAAAACGTCAGACTTCAGCTCTCCATCTAGAAACTCATTAAAGTATTTCATCAGTTTGTGAGCCTCTACTAGCCGTTGCCTTGGTGTATTTACCCCCTCCAGCAGGTCACCTAGGTGACAGACTTTAGTTGCCACATAGCTGACATGCTCATCTAGTTCTTGGAAATGCTGGAAGGCAACCTGGGAGAAACAGACAAAAAATGTTTGTGTTTTCTATAATGAATGGAAATCAAGTTCTTTAATAACATTCAGTTCAAGTAAAAGCTCAGAAGCTAGTATAAGGAATGATTCAGGACCCAGCCAAGCCTCTCTAAAATGTGCAAACACCTACCAAAATTAAAAATCAATTGATGAAAAATACCACTTGAACTAATTTGAACTAAATTAATTCCATTGAAATAAAATACTTGGAATGGGCCATCACAAAGATCAGTTTGTAGTTTAGTAGTATGAAATTTAGAATTATATCAAGCCTTCCCGCAAACAAGTTTGAATTTGAATTGCATATATTTGTGCACATTCCAGCGGGGCTAGTTATTAGTTGCAGATATTTCATATGATGTAATTAAAACAATTGAAAACAAATCTCTCCCTATAAGGCAAAGTATAGAGATATTAAGGTAAGTTGAGTTGTCATGATCAATAAAGGACAAATATTTATCACATTTTGTATGCTGGAAATAGGAATTACTGATTACTATAGTGTACCTAAACTGTTACTACATTAAATGTTCATGGAATAAATATAACATCTTTTCATGCAACATTTAGAACAGAATCTAACAGAAAGTTAATAACTAGCTCTAAACCATGATTTTAAAACCACTGGATTCAAAACACACTTAAACCAAAACCAAAAGAACCACATTAGGGAGAAGCACAATGTGCAACCTTAGCCATTCTAGGTATAATTTACTGAAGTGAGTCAGAATAATGGAAGAGTCTGTGATCTTTGTGTTTACCTGATTGCTTTTTTGCAGTTCTTGAACTTTCTTGGCAAACTCCTTAGCTTCCCTTTGGACTTGTTGCTCCAATTTTTCCACCCTCCTTTGGATTCGTTCATCCAACAACTTCAGTTCATTGATATGATTCACAAATTCTTCTTGCAATCTGATGAGAATAAACAGTTTAATAAAACAGGTTTTAATATGCAAATGTTTATCCTTGACACTAAAATGAGACACTATAGAACATGGCAACATAAACATTACAAAGACTTTACAAAATAGAACTGACAAATAATGTCTTGGTAAGACCATAATTGAAATATTGCATCCAGTTTTGATTGCCATGATGTAAAAAATATGTTGAGACTCTAGAAAAGAGTACAGAGAAGAGCAACAAAGATGATTAGGGGACTGGAGGCTTGCACATATAAACAGTTGCTTGAATTGGGTATGTCTAATGAAAAGAAGGGCTAGGGGTGACATGATAGCAGTGTTTCAATATTTAAGGGTTGCCATAAAGATGAGGGAGTCAACCTATTCTCCAAAGGACTTGAAGGAAGGACAAAAAGCAATGGAATGGAAACTAATCATAAAAAAGGATCAACCTAGACAAAGAAATTTCCTGACAGTGAGAAAAATTAATCAGTGCAACAACTTGCCTCCAGAAGTTGTGGGTGCTCCAACTGGAGGTTTTTAAGATTAGACAACCATTTGTCTGAAATAGGGTTCCCTGCCTGAGCAGAGAGTTGGACCAGAAGACCTCCAAGGTCCCTTCCAACTGTTATACTTTTGTTTTCTTCTCCTTAATCCAAGAAGCTATAAATGTTATATGCCCATGATGGCAAACCTATGGCATGCGTGCCACAGGTGGCACATGGAGCCATTTGTCAGGGCACGCGAGGTGTTGCCCTATCAGCTGGCCAGCGCAAATGTGCGTGCTGACCAGCTGACTTCGGCCTTCTTTTCAGGCTATTTTTCGCCCTCTGGAGGCTTCCCTGAAGCCTTCAAAGCACGAAAAAACGGCCCTACAGGCAAACCGGAAGTTTAGGAAAGGACTTCCAGTTTTCTCGTAGGGCCGTTTTTCACCCTCCGGAGCCTTCAGGAAGCTTCCCTAAAGGCTCCAGGGGGTAAAAAACAGCCCTACGGACAAACCAGAAGTCACCATTCCTGAACTTCCAGGTACCCTGTAGATCCATTTTTCGCCCTCCAGAGGCGTCAGGGAAGCTCCTGAGGTCACCGCAGGAGGTCGGGGGTTTGGGGGGGGGGAGGCTGTTTTCCCCAGGCTCTTAGAAAGCCATTGGAGCCTGGGGAGGGTAAAAAAACCCCACCAAAAGCAAGGGAGGGGGGCTGATTGTGCGCATGTGCGCACGCTCGGTGGGGTTGCATCCATAGCATTATGGATGTGACACGCAGGTGCACGACCCCCCTATGCTCCCCCTGCTTTTGGCACGGCAGCCAAAAAAGGTTTGCCATCACTGTTATATGCCCTTTATTTATTCCATATGTCTGTCCATATAGTTATATACCAAAGAAATTAATTCACTAAACCTTTGATATCATTTACAGAAACTAAAATGATCTGTTGATTCGGCTGCATAAGATCCATGTGCTCTCCAATATATGCTGTTCCCTTCCAACCAGAGTCTTGATACTTTCTAAGCTAGACTAAAAATGTGTTAAGAATCTTACTTGGGTGGAGGGGAGTGGGTTCACAGTTGCAACTAGTGTGCTTATTGGAAACTTCTTTGAATCATGGAAAGACTGTCCTGTGCTGAAGATGGTTAAAGTACAAACTGTATGGCTGGATTATATAGCTAAGTGTTACCTTTTAGGATCAAAAGCTTCCGTCCCACCTCGAGAACCTCCACCGGGAGTCCTCCATGCCAAGCGTTCAATGTACTCATCTGCTACAAAGGGCTCCTAGCCATAACAAGAAAAGAGAGCATTTTACAAGGAGCCACAGTTGGAAATATAGTCTACATCTTGTTCACATCTCCCCGAAAAAAACTATTCAAAAAACATTTTCTGCAATTATGTAATAAGACCAATGGCACTTGTGCACAATGCACAATGATACCTGCATTTAATCTAAAAACTAAACATTTTGAAAATGATAAAATATTTCATTTAACATATGTATAATTAGCAAGCGAAAGTAGCAATTGCCAATTACCCTTCAGGAACTGTCAATAACAAAGTTCAGTCTACTCTACTACTAATTCATTCAGAAGTGTCATTCCCTAAGGCTAACATGTCATACAGAGAGCTTTTCCCATAGAATGGCTCAAAAGGATTTTGGATTGGGCAATGGAAGGTGTCTTTTTTAAAATCCTGAATTTATCCTATTATAAGGATCTCAGCAGGCGTGAGAAAAACACTCCAACTCATATTTCAGGGACCTGCTCATACAAGGATGGTCTGCCTTAATATAAGGCAATTTCACGTTCCACAATGTCCTCTTTCGCATTTAAAACGTTTGCCTTATAATTTCACAAGAATACGTTTGACTATAGTATAGTATAAGTACACATGTTCCAGCATCCACATTTTCCAAAAATTACCAGAGGTAAATTTTCAAGAAGCCAATTCATCAAGGCTGTATTCATGACTCATTTTTTCAGCATTTTTCTAAAATATACTGTACCAGTTCTTCCACCATTGTGGTTTTCATCTTACCACTCCCATTTTGCACATTTACGAATCCCAAATCCTGGTCACTCTCATGCTCTACATATTTCTGAACTGTAGGTCTTTGGAGAAAGCTATCTGTGTTTTTGACTTTTTGAATTTAATTCAAATTTTAAATTTTAAGCATACGGAATGCAATAGTTAAACAGACCTATTGATAGAACACTTTAATGATAACTATTAATTAACATGTTTAAATGAAAAATTACTAGAATGCTGGTACTAATTTCCTTTCAGAAAAAGACAAGAGTTTTTGTTCATTTTTTAAATCTAACATTAAAATCTAATTTACTGGGAGCTACATGGCTTTAAAAAAAAAAACTAAGAAAAACAAGTTTTTCCAAATCAAAAGTATTTTGAGATTGATCACATTTAGGTATTCTAAAACAACTACTGAACATATGATCTCTTGTTCAGAGAGCAAAGGCTGTCTTTGACTTAACTCATGTAAATTAACTTGTAGGGTGAAAACCAGTAAGGTTACATTCTTTTCCCCTAATCTGGGAAGTTGTTGAACTTGAACTTCCAAAGTATTCTACCGGAAGTGATATGGGAATTTATTACATTGAAATGTTTGAAGCTAGAGAACAAGATAACTCAACACTAACACTATGGATTACCTTTCTCTAGCTACCTCATTTCCGCACAAAGATGGAAGTTATTATGTTTTGGTGGCATCTTAATTGGAATTTTGTAATATGTAAACTTTTTTTTTACAGGTTTACTTACACAAAATGAAATAGTACTATACTAACTGGTATTTCTGGATTTCCACAAAGATCTCTCACCAGTATAAAATAGATCTGACAATTTGAAGTCTGCCATCTGTATTCTGAATTTACAAATAAACATTGGAAATCTTCGTTAGGCAGACTAGGAAAAGGACTTACCCACTTGAAATCTTCAAAAAGTAGAACATGTGCTCCATAAAACAATGTTATTTGGCTTTTAATGCAATGTGGTGGGGTGGGGTGTGGGAGTTCAAAAAAAAAAAGGCTGGCCATTTCAACAGGTTTTAAAACATGGCTTTATAGCTTATGAATTCCTTGTTATCAATTCTTGGCTACTTCTTCTGGAATATTGATTCTTTTGATTTTACTGTGTCATCCTGAAATACTTCCAACAGTTGTGTATATAATAATTAGGTTTTATTATTAAGTGAGGGTTATTTAACTATGCCTTTTTGAATAATGTGACTAGTTCACACATAATATTAAGAAATGCTAAAACAAAGAAGTCCTGTGTCATACTAAAAAAATCAGGTATTACATGAATTCAGCCAATGAATTCAATGCAATTTACTTTCCAGTAAATTAGATGCAGCAGGAGGGTGGATTGTGACTTTTTAATGAAGGAACAATTATATTTTATTAAAAAATATTCTGGAAGCAGATTTTGACTTGTCCATGTTTCAGCATGAGCAAAGATTGTAGATTCATTTTCAACTGAGGCTTCATTTTCCAGGGCATACCTCCTTCCCTATATATATATACCATTTATATACCATACTAACATCATTCTGACTCTCATTCCATTTGTTTCATAGGATCCTATAAGACCTTTAATTTAAATATTGATCTGTTACTCCTTTAGTAGCTACAATTTTAATGAATGATTCTCAGTTCAAAATGCCAGTTGTGGATTGCTAAAATGCTGTCACAGAATCAGAATAGATGATGGAGGTGGAATATTTAATTATCAATATTACTGTGCAAGCTTTTCCTCTCTTAAGAACACCGAACAGAAACATTATAGGAAGTTTATTAAAAACAAGATTACTGTTAAACTATCTTTTCATCCATCCCCATTCTATGTACAACTTTAAAATCTTTTTCCAAACTCATTCCCATTCCAAATTTTATTGCAAATCATTGTTTACAAAATAATCTTGCCTTGAACAATTGCATAACAAGTTGAGCTACAATTTATTACAAATGCTTTTATGTTGCAATAATCAGACTCGTTTACAATCAACATATAATGTGAACAAAAATACCCAAAGTATCAAAATATCTAAAATAATTTAGGGGTGGAGAACTCCTGCATAGAATGCTTACATCTCCACATACCTTTTGTTACACCTCTAAAGGAGTGAGGACTCTACTGAAACCCAAGAAGTTTCAGGCAAGGACATTTCAACCTCAGTCACCCAGGGTCAAGTAATATATGCAGTATCTACCCTTTTATTCCCAATCATGTCACAATTGTCTTATTAAAGACACACCTAGCATTTAATAGCACCAACCTGGGACTAGGTCCCCAGCAATCCAGCTGTCTAATTCCTTAAATGTGATCAGGAGACTGTGGAAGAGGAGACTGGTCTCAAATTTCCCAATCCCTCACCCTTAGACTAGCTTGCCCCATAGCCTGCAATTACCTCTCTCTGATTACCACTATCCTGATGGTCTTCTTCAGACATCTCTTCACTCCAATCACACTGGGGAACTTTTAAGCATTAAGAACCTCCAGTAGCTCCTATTACCTCCCACTCTTCCACAATTCCACCCTTCTCATTACTTTCCTACCCTGCCATTTGCTCCTTTTCTGGGCAGCAGTTTAAGTGACTGCCCACATTTTTCTCATTTGCTCTACTCTCACCTGGGCAATGGTTAGTGTCCTCCCCCCCCCCCCAGGTCTTCTACTACCTCCACCCCCTTCAACCTCTATATTCTCCTTCCTTCCTCCTCCTCCTCCCTTTCCCTTCCTCTTTCTGCAGGTGACTACTTCTTTCCTCCACCTCTCATGGTCTGGGGGAGGGGGGGTCTATCTTCACCTCTTCCTACTCAATACACTCCTTTTTCCTCCCACACTCTCCTCTCCAATCTTTTCTTTTCTTGTGTCCCGTCCCCCAAAACTGTTTTCTAGGGTTTTCCCCCTCCTCCTCTTTTCCCCCACCGATCTTGCACAGCCAACACTTCCTAAACATCTGTCTCTCGGTTCTCTCCTCTCCCAACGACCCTCGACCGCTGGCTCATCTCAGGCAATGCAACCTCGCGGATACCCCCTTCTTCGAGGGAACTAAGCCCCGCTTCTCCAAAGACTCCTCCGGTTCCAACTTTCCACGTTCTTCATCCCTCATCTTCTCCCTCCGCCACGCTTGCTTCTTTCTTTCCTCTGGGGCCTCCGAGTGGCTCCCGTCGACGTCGCCCCCTCTTTCTGCCCATTGTGCCGGTCACCTCGGCTCTGCCTCTTCGCTCAACCATCCTCGGGAATCTGATGGCGGCCTGGCTGGGCTTCCGCCTTCTCTTCCGGTCTCTAGGCAAGCATCCATTGATCTCCGGTGGCTGCTGGAATGGGCTCTGCGGCCTTCGCCGATTCGCCGTCCGGGGTAAATTTGTGGTTCGGTGGAAAGCGACCGCCTGTCTTCTCTCGCCGCAGCAGCTCGGGGGTTTTCTAGGTTGACTTCGGCGACGTTCGTGGCTCCGTCTCTCCAACCTGGACCGGGTGGTTCTCGTCCTGCCTCTTTTGTGTTTCCACCGATTCTCTTTCATCACCTTCAATTCACACAACATCATTCTCTCTCTCTCTCTCTCTCTCTCTTTCACTCTCGCCCCTGCAGCCTTCCAACCCCCGAGATGGCTTCTTCTTATGCTGGCCAAAGGCGCTTTCCCCTCCTTTTCTAGCAAAGGCGCATCTCTCCCCCTTTTCCTTTCCCCTCCCGAACCCCTTGACAGACCCTCGCCCCACCAACTCCCCCCACGCCCACCCCAGAGGCAGCGCCAGCAGCCCACAGAAAGCCATTGCATAGGCGGGGAGGTGTGAGCCGGAGGCACCCTCCCTATACACGCACCCACGCCGGTAGCTCTCCCGTGACAACTTTTCTCCCACACGCGATTTACCGGCCACCGCCCTCTTCCGGAGGCAACCCCTCACTCCCACCACCTGTCCCCAAGCGAGAGCCGCCGGCTTATCTCGTGCGGCCTCGGCCATCTCTCCTGCTCCCGCAGCAGGAGAAGAAAAGGAGGGCGGGCGCCTCATCCCCCCCCCCCCGCCAATATTTACCTCAAAGAGCTCGGGTGTGACCGCGGCCAGGAGGCTCCCGTCACTGTCTCTCTCGCGAAACCGTCCCCTCAGGCCGCCCACCCGGCGCCCCGTCCAGGCCTCCTCCATTGTCTCTCCCCGCAGCGAGGTTGCTCGAGCTGCCGCGTTCGCCGCTCCCGCGGCGGCGGCAACTTCCAACTCCTCCTCCTTCGGAAACCAACCATAGGCCCCCCAAGTGGCCACCGGTGCTGCTGGGCTCGCAGCCGCGGTGAGGCCTGGAAAGTGGCTCCGCCCAGGCGCCTCAGTCAGCTGCTGCTGCTGCTGCTGCCGCCGCCGCCACCGCTGTCGTCCCCTCGGCCCTCCGGTGCGACCACTCTCCGCTCATTCCGGGGAGGGGGGAAAGGAGAGACCCGGCGAAGAGGTCGGCGCTGGGACCGAAGGCCTCAAACCGTCACCCAGAGGAGGGACGGGTGGCGGAAGCGCTCCTGGTTGAGGGAGACCTAGTTACAGCGGGAGGAGGCCGCGCACTCTTTCAAAGGGGGCTCTGCTCGGCACCGTTGAGGCCTGTTGTCTCAGGGGGGTTAAAGGAAGCGCTTTCCTGCTATGAGGGAAAGACATTTTGGGAGCAAGGACTTTAATTTAGCAGGGATGCCTTAAGAATTTGGGGGCCGAGTGCAGCTCCTTGGCTAGGGACAGGGGTCCCCAACCCCCAAGCGGTGGACCGGTGCCGGTCCGTAGCTTGATAGGAACCGGGCCACAATGAGCGGCGCAACTCTTAGAAAGGGCCAGAGAGGAGGAGGAGGGGGCAGCCTCCTGGGCAGAGCGCGCGCCAGGGGCGGGAGAGCGCAGGTGTGGCCGCTTGCGCCGTTGGGGCCAAGAGGCGAGTGAGCCGATTCACACACACACCCGCGCGCATGCACCCCCTCCCCCTCTATACCGGCCGAGCCATGGCCACCGGTCCACGGAATTTTTTTAATATGAAACCAGTCCCTGGTGCCAAAAAGGGACCCCTGGCTTAGGAGACTTTCTCCTATAAAAAGGAGGGCAGACGCTGACTAGGGAAGAGGCTTTGCGTGCTGCAAGAGAATCTGCCTTTCCCGCTTGGAGAGAAGCCTCTCAGCAGAATAATACACTGCTGTACATGGAAGGGAAGCTGGGCTTCTTCCTAATTTGGAGGCTCTGCCCGGCTGTTAAGGGCCAGGTTGGGTGGGGATCCTCTTTCTAGAACTGGGCTTTTCAAATTGGGAAGCCCTGTAGAAGGAACTGCTGACCTACAAAACTGGGGCGTTTGTGGCGGGGTGTAACTCCAGGCGTAGAATGGGCTCGGTCTAATTTGAGCTGAGGGGGGCCTTGTTTCCTGTTGAAAGCCTATTGTCCAATACATTTAAGATTCCCTAATCTGTCTCCCCTAGATTTTTCTGTGGAGTGTAATTAAGGAGAGAAGTGGGTCCTAATAAGTGGTGTGTTTGTGGAAAGGGAGTTTGGTGGAGAATGAGAGAATCCAATCCTCTCATGCAGAAGCAAGTTGCACCATTGGAAATGAGAAGGAAGAATTTATGAGCTACATCAAACAATGCCCAGAACTGGAAGTTTCTTGGCAGTAAAGGTATCATGGACAAAGTGATCTTCCAGTCTACTAATTATCAGTGATGGCTCTGAGAGGACTATGGCTCATCAGTCATGAGCAAGAGGCACAAAGCACTGTGTTGTTTTCCAGGTAATACAGTATATTTGTCTGGTCCAAGCCTGTATAACATACGTTTCTTTTACTGCAAATAATGGCACCTTATGCTGATTTTTCTATCATTTTCTGTCTATACTCTAAAGCAAAACTCGTGTGATTTGAGCTAATGGATAGTGAGCATCCTGCAGTCTTTAGGAGAGAATCTATAATTTAGCAAAGCATATGTTTACATGCAGACAGTCTCAGATTCAGTTTTTGATATCCCTAGCTTTGGTATCAAACAAGTAATGAGAGTGAACTGTCTGCATAGAGAGATGCACTCAGAATATCCAAGTGTAGGTTAAAGTGGACAAACAGCCATTTTACAACTTATTTCCTTCATAATCTGTACAATCCAAATTTACTTTGAATTTCCAATATAAAATAAAAACTCTGAAGATGTCTCAGTAAAATGCAGTATTCTGTTATAGAACCACCCCAGGCAATTATATGCTGACATTTTTATCATATACGTTAGGATACGGCTGTCAAACTCACAGTGTCACATCACATTGACATATCATGATGTTTTTTTTCCCCTTTGTGGAGCTGGGGTGGGTGTGGCCTGTGCATAACGCATCCGGCCCGCAGACTGCCAGTTTGACACCTCTGAGCTAGGACGACATTGGAGGAAATGCCATTTCTAATATATAAATTTAAGCTCATTTTATAACTTTTTTTCATTCTTTCCAAGGCTCACTGATAGCTGTAATTCCAAAAGACTGGAATCTCTCACAGAAATGTCTGTACATTATTAATCTGCAGTGTCTATGATTTTTTGAAAGCGTAGAAATTAACATTGGGAACAGAGGAAACCTTAGATCTTTGGTCTGTCTAGCCCATTGTTATTTATGAAGAGCAATGGCTCTTAAACTTTATTGGAGAAGTAGAGTGGAGGATTGTGAATTGTAACCAGAATTACATTTATGGTTAATTCTGGTTACATAAGCATAAACACTAGAAATCTTAAATCCTTTCTGTATGAGTCATTATCTCTGTAGAAATATTATGATATTGCAGGCCTACTTGCAGCTTGTACTAGAGATGAGTGGAGAGTATGGATTTCCATAACGAATGAGTTGTTCATCCTTAACCCAATAATTGCTCTCCTCTCCTTTAACAAAGACTCCAGAGAAGGCCAGAATAAGTTTCATATCCGAGCTGCAAATAACTGGTAGCCACTAGATGGCAGTAAAGAGAATCAGAAACATAAGCCTTGAAAAAAAAATTAAATAAAAGGAAAACATTGCAGAATGGAACCACTGCAGAATGGAAAAACTTGTTTACATCTAAATAAGAATATACTCTGCCACCCATAAACCCTTAGTTCTTTCATGTGAATGCTGCAAGAGTTGAAATAAAAAACATGAAGACCATATACTGTTTCTGAAAAATCGGCTTGTACAGTTTGTACACAAATTGTGATGGTGATTGTTTAGGTATAGCAGTAATTGTACTCTGCAGTGTAGACTCAGGAACACTTCAGGCATCCTTCAATCAAACTGGAATTAGAAATAACAAATATAAATCTTCCACCATGCCAAGTTCAAATACCAACTCAACGTATTACCAATTATTCTCTTTTGTTCATTCGTACTATATACTTTAAAGTTACATTGTCAACTTGACATTTTTGAATTAGATTAATTGGGGGGGGGGTTCTTGCTTCTGACAAGAAATAATTATTGTACAACATAGTAGTTAAACTCATTTATTAAATATGTTTTTCTGCTCTCTTGGTGATATTACAAGTGTTTGATATTTCCTTCACACTGAATAATGAAATAATTAACTATAGGGGTAATCATTAAGGAGAGATGCAGCCAATGATAGTCAAGCATTCTGAACAGAGAAATGCAAAACATTGTTTCTCAGATAGTTAGGCTGGCAAATAATGCAAGCATTGTGTCTTTACGATTAGCATATCTTGTTAGTAACAGAACTATGAAAAGTCAAATCTCTGGGTTCCTCAGTTAAGATAAGGCATCTCTGCAATCACTAACGGAGATACATTTGGGGTATGAGTGCTTGTTCAAGTGAAATGAGAGCTGAATATAGGAATATAAGAACATAAAAGATGCAAAAAAAAAGTTAATTGTGTCATTGCATAAAATACTTACTTTTTAACCTGAAAATATGCTGGAGCCTATTTATGAATTGGAACAGGATTTTAGCAAATTAGCTCCAGCATCAACCTGATGTATTTCAAGTTTTATATACAGCATGTGGAATAATAACAGATTGATGTGATCTTTTGTACCTGGTTCCAAATTTGTGCAAGCAAGAAGCCAGTAGAGAATGCTAATATTTCTGCTGTACTTCTATTTCCATATTGCAGACGTTACCCCACAGTTGAAAAGCGAGCACAGTTTTTTAATGGGCCAAGTTATGTGCCAATACCAGAAGACGGGCCTTTCCTTAAAGCATTACTTTTGGAATTGAGGCTGATAGATGAAGGTCAACACTTTGTGGAGTGTAGAGATGGCTGTTCCAGAATCAACAAGACCTCAGTCTATACACTGCAGGTTGAAAGGAAGGATATCTGGCCTGTGGTAGCTTTCCGGAAGAGTGGATTGATTTATGTTGGCCTCCCTTTAGTTGAACAGTCCCTTATGCCCCGGCCACCTCTCTTCAGTATCAGTGGAATCTCTCAGGCTTTTGACTTCTTGTCAGGTCTCCTGGCTTTTATGAACTCTAATCAGAAGAGTGAAGCAGAAAAGAATGCCAAAGTTGCCCAACTTCCAAGTTTGGTTATGCAGGCCTGTCCTCTGGGCACTCCACTAGATGCAAATTTAAATGGTTCATTGGAAAACAGTCACATTGTTGTAAGTAGTCATACTCAGAAACCACCAGCTTGGAGGAGCAACACGTACAAGGGAAAGCCTCAAGTTAATATTTGTATCATTGAAAAAGTCAAATCTGTCCAGTATGGCCAAAGGGATGTGGCAGACATGTGGCAAGTTTATGGAACTATAACATGCAAGGTAAGATGATTCCTATTGCAAATCTCTATAACCTATTTGACACATGGATGCATCTGGAAAAGCAACAGTTTAGCTCATCTTGGTGTGTAGAGAAGCTGAACTTAATATTTTTAATGCTTCAACATGCCAAAGGAAAGATACTGGGGGTGTTTTAGACTCAGTTCATTCTGGTAAATTAAAACAGAATGAAAATCTCACTTTACAGTTATGCTCTTGAATATCTTGCTTGTAGTTTTGCAGGTAACAGCACAAGCTACTAATTTTTTTTAATCAATTTTACATTGATTTTTATTTATTTATCAAATGTATATATGTCAGTATACAATGTCTCATATGCAGTTCACACACACACACACACTCATAATAACCTAATAAAATTGGTCCAATTGAGTATTAGTAACCCATTTCTGACATATTATATACGCCTATAAATTAACATGGAAAAGTTGAAGAGATAAAAAGCAAAAAGAGTAAACTGCTAAATCTGATTTGCATGTGTACATTTGGCCGTCCAATTGTGGTTAATTTAAAAAATGTATTGATATAATGTTTGATTAGAGTAGAAGCACTGACTGTGTAATCTAATGTGTGCATACTCCAAAATAAGTGCTATTTTTTCCAGTGTGTCTTATACTTAAAAAATTAGACTGCAATTTGAGTGTGTTTGACAACTCAATAGAGATTTGAACCTTTATTTTCTAGATAAGAAATTGAGTAGTTTACAGTGTAAATGATGAAGTCCGGGTTGAAAAACAAATTTAGATGTTATCTATTTACATATGCAATAGGTAACTAAAAAGGTTCAGTTTATCTACAGAAAAGATGTTTGTCCAGTCCTTACTCTAAGCAAGAAAAAAGTTGAGTTTTTCTCTTGCCACAAGATAGTACACTATTTATTATAGGAAGTGTATTAAATTAGGCTGGATGGGAAGTAACAGACTCAGACTCAACCCGTCCAAGACCGAGTGGCTGTGGTTTCCGGCCGCCCGATTCAACCAGTTGACTCCATCACTGGCCATAGGGGGCGAACATCTTACCCCTGTGGATGGGGTGCGCAACTTGGGTGTCCTCCTGGATACCCGGCTGTCCATGGAAGATCAAGTGACAGCCGTGGCCAGGAGGGCGTTTTACCAGGTTCGCCTGGTACGCCAGTTGCGCCCCCTATTGGATCGGGATGCCCTTTGCACAGTCACTCATGCCCTCGTGACATCCCGACTGGACTATTGTAACTCTCTCTACATGGGGCTCCCCCTGAGGTGCACCCGAAGACTTCAGCTGGTCCAGAATGCAGCCGCGCGAGCAATAATGGGGACCTCTAGGTTCACCCATATAACACCTCTCTTGCGTGAGCTGCACTGGCTGCCTGTCGTCTTTCGGGTGCGCTTCAAGGTGCTAGTTGTCATCTTTAAAGCGCTCCATGGCACGGGACCTAGCTATCTGCGGGATCGGATCCTGCCCCATACATCCCTGCGGCCGATTCGCTCCCACAGAGAGGGGCTTCTCCGGATGCCGTCCACTAGGCTATGCCAGCGGGCGATGCCCAGGGGAAGGGCTTTCTCTGTGGCGGGCCCGGCCCTCTGGAACGACCTTCCCACCGAAATCAGAACAACCACGGACCTCCGCTCCTTCCGTCAAAAATTGAAAACACACTTTTTCTGCTTGGCCGGCCTAGGTTAGTCTTCCGTCTTTTGATAGGGTTTTAGGTTTTTTTTAGTATAATTTAAATTGAGGGGATTGTAGCGCAGGGACAATTTCGGTTTAATTCGTTTTATCCATTGTATTTGTTTTATGTATATATTTTTTATAGTATTTTAATTTTTCCCTGTGCACCGCTCCGAGTCCCCTTGGGGAGAGGATGCGGTTATATAAATAAAAATTTGATTGATTGAATTTGATTGATTCACCAGTAATTTCCTATTCTCCTGTTTTTGTGTTTGAAGTGTGATATAGAAGGCAGTGCTCCCAATGTGACTGTTGGTTTGAACCTCCCTGCCAATGGTTCTCCTCTCCAAGATATTTTGGTCCACCCCTGTGTAACATCTCTTGATTCTGCTATTCTGACCTCCAGTAGTGTTGATGCAATGGATGACTCAGCTTTCAGTGGACCTTACAAATTCCCTCTGATACCGCCTTCAGATCTGTTTAATCTCTGCTTTTACACTTCCCAGGTAAATTTTCAAGATGTGTAATAAATCAATCGGGAACAACATCAAATGTTTACCAAAGGCTTCTAATATCAAATTAGAGGAGAAAAACAATTGAAAGGACAGTTTAGCTACCCTCATTAAGCATATTGAAGTAACAATGCCCATCTAAATTTATTATGAAAAAATGAACTTTTAATGAGTAATGTTTTTACATGTGAGTTGAGTTTTACCTAATTTTCATCTCTGAAAGACAACGCAGCCCCAGTATCTTCCTTGGCAATATCTTGGCTTATCAACATGACAGATGATCCCTTCTCAACTATGTGATTCTGAAAGGAATTTTCAAGTTAGCAATGGCCCTCCAGCTCATTACATGCTTTGTATGGTGTTAGGAGAGCTTTTGGCCTTCATCCTAGAAATATTTCCAGCACCCTGCTGATCAGTGGTTTAGAGAATCTAGCTTGCAAATGAGTTGTTAATTCCTATTTTCCATTAGAATTAAGCACTCTCTGCCTAATTATCTTACTGTTTAGCAATCACAGAGTTTATATCTGACATCTGGAAGCTGTCATCCTATTTTAATTTATTTTATTTTATTTTAGAATGTGCACCCTTATCACATACTTCCAAAAGAAGCCTAAGGGTAGCTTTACAACATACTAAAAATGGAAACCAACAATTTATAGAATACATTAAATGACTTTAATTTGGAAATATAACAAATTCGGCTATTTATTTCTACATCCCCAACCAGGTACCTGTTCCACCTATTTTGGGATCTTATCAATTGAAAGAAGAAGAATCGCAGTGGAAGTTCACAATTCACTTGAAACTTCATGAAAGTATGAAAAATACTTTTGAATACTGCAAAGCTTATATTCCCTTTTTTAATAGGTAAGAATAGTCCTTTCCTTCCTCAAATCAACAAAATAAAGACTTCTTTGTAGAGATTGTTGTTTAGGAAGTATTTGAAAAATCTCCATTTATAGAAAAATAATTTGGCCAGTGTAGCTGAGTGTACTACTTCAAGAAGGTGGGAACCATTTTATTGGTCTGCCAGACACCTAGTACACCCTATTGGGTTTTTAGAGGATGCTTGGGGACTTTTTATCTACCCAGGCCTTAGTTTCCTCTTAGGAAACTTAGATGTAGAGGAACATACTCAAGCCCCACCCTAGCAAAATCAAGTCTTTCTGCTCTGATTTATGTAGAGCATACAGTTGAGTGATTTTTTTACTGTTTCTACTTTTTCCATTTTCTCCAGGGGGGCACCATAATCTATTTCTGTAGTGCACCCATGGCTCCCTGCCCTGGGCTTTCAGTGCAATGCAAGACAGTAAACAGGCATCTGAGCATCCCAAAGGGCAGGAGAATAGCTAGGAGTAAAACAAAAACCCAATGGGTAAAACCGAGTAGTCTTTGTTTCCAACCAAAAAACACAGTCATGGTCATGTGATTTCCCACTTGACAACTGTTTTGCTTAGTACCAGCTGTGCCAGTTCCATTTAGGAGCATTCAAGCAAGGGCTACATGTATATAATACAGCACAGTTAACTTGAATACTGAAATAGTACATGAAGCTTAGTAAAAGAGAAGGTGAAAATGGGCATTCAGGAAATACCTAAATGAATGAATCGTGTGATTGAATTTTAGAAATAGTTCAGTGAATTACAAAATTACTATGTGCTTTATTGTAAGTTTTCTCTATTGCAATCATTTGAAATCCCAAAGCCATGACTTTAATGTGGAATTTATTTATTTACCAACCTTCCAGAAAAATGGACACATTCTGGATGTAAGGTTTTTACGTCCCACAGTTAGCCCCAAAAGCACATTCATTGCTAAGAATTCTGTAAGTTGAAATCCATATATCTGTAGGGCACCAAGAGTGGGTATAACTGAATTACTGTACGTTGTTGATTCATGTCAGACATAATTCATAGAAAAGGGATGTGGTGTTTTCTTTTTTGTTCAGAAATTACTCAATATTGCTTTATTAAATAATAAAGTCATGTAGAGTCCCTTTCTGCAACAAGTAATAATGCTTTGCTCTCGATTCTTAGAGGTCCTATTACTCACTTGGAATACAAAATCAGCTACGGCCAACTTGAGGTATCAAAAGAGAAAAGCTTGCTGATTTGGCTCATAGGTAAGTTAAATATGTTCGGCTCCATCTGATCCAAGGAAAGGCTCAACTTTGTTTGGAAATATCTTGCAGCCCACTTTGTTTACTAATGGAAGAAGGGATTTATTTTGTGTTGTGCTTTATTATTTAATTCCTGACAATCCCAAATAAAGTGGGGAAAATTCCTACCCAAAGGCTGCTGAAAACTCTGTATTGACAATATATAACAGCTTCCCATGTTCCTAAAAGTATCCTAGAGATCTCTGATAAACCGGAAAATTCCAAAGATAGATTCTTTCACTTAGGCCTTTACTTATCTTCTCCATCTGGAAGGAAATTAAGTTGCTTTATAAAGAGTCTTACCATCTTTCCAGAATTTTTTTTCCAAAGTAGCAGATGAGATTAAAAGGCATGAGCAACCTGTTATTTGCAGCTAAAGATGCACTTCGGTGAGGCTTCATAACCACAGACTACATGGCAGTGTTGTCATATCATCAGTTGACAGGCCAAATATTTTGGCCATGGAGATAGGATCAATACAAAAAAAGAAAACTATAAGGTTTAGCAGACTTATTTTTGTTCAAATTTTCAATTGTACAAACTTTGAAAGCTACCAAAAATTGGAGATTCTATTACCTATTTCTGAAAATTTGTTATTTAGAATTCTTCAAAAACTTTAATGGCACCTGGATATTTTTTTTTCTTGGTTATTTTGTCAGCTGTCTACCTTTTTCATGAATATCCTTGAAAGCCAGAATTGTTTTGGCTTTTTTATTCTGCTGTATCTTGCAAATGTTCCTGCCTTATTGAGTTAGACTCCCAATACCAAAAGTAAATCCACCCAAAAATTACATTGAAGTATATTGTGAGAAGATGTATTCTGAATGGTAAAATGATCCTTCTCCACACACTGCTTTTGTTGTCAACTTTCCCCCACCTCTGTTTTATAGAGGACCAACATTTGTTATCCTACATAGTTTATCCTGTAGAAGAAATGCCATATAAATATTAAATGGTCTCTGTGGAATACTTCAACCTCTCTTTTTTTACTCTAAAGGGCAAAAATTTCCCAAATCACTGGAAATTTCTCTTACTGGGAGTGTTGCTTTTGGTCCAACAAATCGGGATCAGCCAGTAGATGCTGTTTGTACTGGAAATACTGCATATGTCAAAGTAAGTTGTGAAATTTAAGAGAAAATGGGGAAAACGAGATCTTAGCTATCTGGCTTTGCAGTCAGTGGAAAATGGTATCTGTGTGCTCAGAAGATGGAAGTTCCTAAGAATCTTTTCAAGAGATCTCATTTTCAGAATCAGAAATGAGAGTCACTGCATCTCTTTCTCAGTGTTTTTTTTTTTTTTTTGCTTGATTGCCTTTAGCTTTATTTTAAAATCTTGGATTTCACACTTACTGGATGTTACACAGACCAGCATTCCATCCAGGTGTTTTCATCAGGCAAAGCAAAGATCAGTACAGGTGAGCATATTACATCTTTGGCAATTTAAATTGAAGTGAAGACATTTAACTTCCAAAGATTTATGTCTGTTTGTTGTGTATTGGTCTGAAAATTTGAGTTTTTAATGAAGCATGATAGAATATTCTGTCCCATTGTCTTATGTCCTATGAAAGCATTGCTTTTTAAATTAAAAAAATTAATGCATTTTGTACATTAGGCTATAATCAGTCCAAGAACTAACTTTCTCAATTTCTTTGAATTTTAGCTCGTGAGGTACTTTCATCAGATTACTACATCTGGAATTCCAAAGCTCCAGCACCTGTTGTATATAGAACTTTACTTTTCTAATTTTTCTATTCAGTTTTGTACTAGGAAAAAATATATTGCCCAAGTATTTTACATCAGTTCAAAGCTTCTGTTTGTGGTAAAACAAAATATTAAATGATCATTTATCTGTTATTTAAAATGTCTACAATTTTTCTGTGAGTGTACTATTAGAGATGTTGCATAATATATAACTCTTAGGCAATCAAACTTACCCGGTGCCAAATAGATTACTTGTAAATTAAAATCTTTCTTGTAGGTATTGTTGATTTTACTATCACATTTCTCAACCTTAACTAAGTTGCTGAACATCATTTCTTGACATTGCTGGCCTAGAAAATGTTTTGAAGAAACAGAAATTTAGAAGTACCTCTGACTATATACATTCTGAAAAGTATTTTGCTTTTTACATTGAGCAACCACAGTCTTTTTCTATTGAATTAGGTGTACTCCAGATGCATTGGATATATGAGTTTAAACTGTACAAAATATTCTTGAATTTGTAAGTTTAATCTTGTTATACATAAGTTGGCAGCTTTCTTTGCTGCTTTTATTTCTGAGAGGGCCAGCAATTTATGCTGACAGCTACTTCATTCCTTATACTGACATAAAAATCATTGGTATCCTAGTTTCACAGACAATTTTTAAAACTATAGTTTCCAGTCAGAAGTAGCTGAATTTAGTCATGTGATTTGTATTCCCTATAAATAGAGCTAGCAAGACAACTTACAATATAAATCATATATACAAACCATATATACATCTATATATATACATACAACACATACAGGGAAAGATTGAAGACAAACAAGGGCCAGATGGAAGAACACCATGGCTTCAAAATCTAAGGGACTGGTTTGGACAAAACTCAGCAGCACTTTTTCATACGGCTGTTGATAAAAATAGGATCGCCAATGTCAGATGACAGATATGGCACAAGAAGAAGCAGCTTATTGTTAAAATAATTTTTAAAACCCAGATTTAAGGTGTGTCCTAATTATATTCTTAAAAGTTAAATAGTGCAAGTACAGTTCCTATAGAAGTTCATTTCATAGTATCGTATACGGATGAAAAGGAAACGATCTTCTGTATCAGAAGAGTAGGCCTTCAAGAGAAAGAATGTATTCAAAATGTTTGCCTAAACATAATGATATCCAGACACTTCTTTAACACTGTTAGTCATTTGTCTGTTAAAGAATAAAACAGAATAAGCTCTTGATTTAGGACAAAAGAATTATGTTTCAAAAGAAACTACTGCTGTGTTATACATAAAAACCACTTTTCCGATTAAGCTTGGGCAAGAAATCAGAGCTGAAATCGACATCTTTTAATTAAATTAATTTCAATATTAATATTATGAGTTCTTAGTAAAATGAGTTAAGATCAAGAAACCTATGTTCTGATCCAGGCCATTTGTGAACAATGACATTTCAGTCCTATATCACTGCCTTGTTATCTCCAGTCTGCCACCCAGCAGGTAGATGATTGTCCTCCAAAAAATGTGAAGTTGGCCACACAAAGGCTCAGTGCTATAATTTAACTCTGGTTAGACTGATAATGGCAGCTCCTGGTTCAGTGAGATAAATATTGAATATGAAACAAGGCTACAGTGGAAGGGAAAAAATACCAATTATTGCTTTTATGACATTTGAGAAATTAAAAGGTTCATCTAGAACACACACACACACACACAAGTTAAGGCACTTCAACATAGTGGCTGCTGCAAATTGCTCCAAGTAAATGGAAAAAAAGAAATATATCCAGATGGCCCAAAATGAAAATGTATCATCAATAAATATTGGCTGAAGTTGTGTCTGCAAGTCGGCAAGCCTCATTCTGCACTATTTTATCAAAGTGTACAAGCCAGTATTGACTAAAAACAGCAGGGAGAAGTGAAGAAAATTCATGCCTTTGTGTCCTTTTCTTTTATGAATGGTTTGACCAGGGGTGTCAAACTCAAGGCCCAGGGTCCGGATCTGGCACACGGGACCACCCTGGAAACAGTGAAGGACCAACCCACAGTGTTTCTGCCAGCAAAAAGTGGGCTCCTAAACTCCATTTTCCGCTGCCACAGGCTCCTGCAACCCTCTGCCAGTGAAAATGGAGCTCCGGAGGGCACTTGGGCCACCACAGGTGCCCCAAACAGGAGTGACATTGAACTAGCCATGCCCATCCTAGCCACACACCCCTCAGCCCCCACTCTCACCCCAAAGTCAAACACAACCCTGATGCATCCTCAATGAAATCGAGTTTGACACCTCCAGTTTAGACACAATGGTTTTTCCCAAATCTCAGTAACTGCCAGTGCATCACTGGCAGTATTTCTAGATACCATTCTTAAGTTAAAACTACATTCCAAGACACCAAAATACCTTACAGCAGAACATGGATGAAACAGCTGTGATAGGAATGATTGTATCCAGCCTCCCACATTTTCTCAACTAACATTTATATTAACAGCAACATGTTCACATCATCGTTCTGAAAAACAAGAAACTGACAACGTTCCTATATATTTTGGGTTTCCTCACCTCATTATATTCTTCAGTGTAATTTTTGCTTGTTTGTTTTTTCAAATTTGTTTATGGAACCTTACAAAAAACTCTGTTACACACCAGGAACAATTCTTAAAACCTAGAATGCTAAAAAAGAGGAATGTCTTTCCCAACTGGCATTAATATACTCCTTAAGTTGATCCTGTTTTGAAATAAGTCAGACCCCAGGTGTGACATACTAATTCTGGGGTGTTTTTTTTTTTTTTGGTTTAATGGTATCTTTCTGAAGACAGGAAATTGAGGCGCAGTGAATTATCAGAAAATGAACAAGACGCCACAAAGTTATTAGAAAAAGCCTTGGGAACCTGGAGAATAGCACAAAAGAAAGACAAATGGCTTTTTTCTCAAATACTAAAATATAATGACACAAGTTTTGTTTCACAATATGCTAAGTGATAAATAATATCACTTGTATGTACTGGATTTTTTTTTAAACTATGATAATTTTTTAAAAATACCCCAAGTTGTGATAGTAATCTAATAGTTGGTTAAACATAATAAAACATAGCTTGATTAGCACAAACCATGCTGCTTAGCTGAAATTGTTTGGCCAAACTTCTAAAAAGACAACCAGGGTGAACTGAAATTAAAAAATCTGTCCTTCTCAAAGATAACATCTAGGAGATACCACCTGTGCAGATGTTATTTGCTTCTTGAAAGAAGGAGGGAGTGGAGCACATAGGCAGACAAACATGTGTACTCCAACCTAACCCTTTGTTGTGCATAGATTCACCTACTGCATGTTACATTCAGCTAATTTATGTAAAGAGATACATTTGATTCTGGATTGGACCACTGGAGTTCATGTAAGCTTTTCCCTGTTACAAGGATTCCCTTCTCAGTTCTAGCCTACCTCAGGAATGGCTAAACTTTATTGGACCGAGTGCCCAAAGCGTATGCGCATGTGCGAATGCGTGCCCATGCACCAATGTGTGAATACGCATCCGTACGCCCAAACCCCCAAAATGCAATACACACGTGACCCCCATGCATGTGCCCCCTTGCACGCATCCCTCCCCCACGGATGAGCGCGTGGCCCCCACACACATGCACCCCATGTGCACGACCCCCTGCGCACATGACCCCCTGCAAGTGCCACACACACACATACACACACACCGGCCCCCATACATGTGCGGCAGAGACCTGACGACCAGCTGAGTGGCGGGAGGCACTTGTGCGTATGTGGCAGAGCTTAACTGGGGCAACGGCTTGCGTGCCCACACAGAGGGCGCTGCATACCACCTGTGGCACGTGCATGCCTTAGGTTCACCATCACGGGCCTAGCTTCTGTAGTTAGCTACTGTAGTTTTATAGAGAGAGAACGGTAATGGTGCACGAAAGGCTCATCAGATAAAGGGAGAGGTTTCCTAATTATGAGAGTACTTTCAAACCAATGTTCCCTTCTGCATTCTGAAATGGGAGAGTTAAACCATTGGGTGGCTCTCAGTTCTGAAAACAATGGCAGATGAATAATAATGTCCTTATACAGGAGATATCTAATGGTCAAAACAGACATAATATAGGATATATTTCTCTCTAAGATACTGCTCAGGAAAAAATTAAAGGCAGTTATGAAAAAATAGAATTGGATGAGGACAGATGATGGGTTGATGCTGTTTGCTTTCTCCTATTCATTGTTCACAAAACTAGGACTGGGCGTAATAACTATAGACGTGTGATCTTGTTTGATGACTGACTCATTCGGCAACGATTCACAGTTATGACAGTGATGAAAAAGTAGTGTGCTAATCCTTGCATTTACAACCTTTGCAGGACTGAAAGTTGAAGTTAAATCATAAAATTTTGATGTTTCACTTAGTGACTGCTTTGCTTAACAACCAATTTTGGTCACTAAACAAGAACTACCTGTATTATGACTTGACTCTCTGTGGAGGTAATAATTTCCAGCAGGAAACTGTTTCAAAAGTTAAATTACTCCATATATATGTCATTACCATAATCTAGATCAGTGATGGCTAACCTTTTTTGGCTCGCATGCCAAAAGTGGGGGGAGCGCAGGGGGGAGCGTAGGTGTGCCACACCCATAATGCTATGTGTGTGACCCCCTGCTTTTGGCACACTTTTTTTGCCCTCCCCAGGCTCCAGAGGCTTTCTAGGAGCCTGGGGAGGGTGAAAACTGCCTCCCCCACCCCCAGAGGCTTCAAGAGGTTCTCTGAAGCCTCCAGAGGGCGAAAAATGGCCTCAAAAGAAGGCCTAAATCATCTGGCCAGCGCACACATGCATGCTGGAGCTGACAGGGCA
Organism: Rhabdophis nuchalis; assembly: GCA_039707465.1. Classification (NCBI taxonomy): domain Eukaryota; kingdom Metazoa; phylum Chordata; class Lepidosauria; order Squamata; family Natricidae; genus Rhabdophis; species Rhabdophis nuchalis. The sequence goes on along the minus strand of CM077643.1, from coordinate 46,978,102 downwards.
ATACCTCGCATGTCCTAAGAAATGGTTCCCGCATGCCACCTGTGGCACCCGTGCCATAGTTCGCCCTCACAGATCTAGACTGTCTTATCAACAGTTGCTTCAGTTATAGTTATAGTTTATTAAATTTGTATACCGCCCTTCTCCCTTGCAGGACTCAGGGCGGTGAACAGGCATCAATAAAACAACAAAGAGCGTCAATATATAAAATACTTTAAAATGGCAATTAAATAGGGGGCCTGTTCTAAAATCCAAATAAAACTCCTAAATAAAATCAATTAAAATCGATTAAAAACTACACCAGGCCGGCCGCACGGAATAAATGCGTTTTCAAGGCCCGACGGAAGAGGCGTAGGTCAGTGGTCGTACGTAGGTCGGGGGGTAGGTCATTCCAGAGGGCAGGGGCTGCCACAGAGAAGGCTCTCCCCCTGGGGGTCGCCAGCCGACATTGTTTGGCCGACGGCACCCTGAGGAGGCCCTCTCTGTGGGCGCGAACTGGTCGGTGGGAGGCATTTGGTAGCAGGAGGCGGTCTTGCAAGTAGCCAGGTCCCATGCCATGGAGCGCTTTAAAGGTGGTTATTAGTTCTTTTAAATTATTACGTTAGAGCAGAGGTGTCAAACTCGCAGCCCATGGGCCAGATGTGTCACATGCTGGCCATGCCCACGCCCGGTTTAGCGAAGAGGGGAGAAAGTTGCGATACGACATGTGACAACGCCATGATGGCAGAGTTTAACACCCCTGCGTTAGAGTTACTTAATTTCTGTTTGGGCTCAAATGTGAAGTGTTTTCACATTTCATTTCGGCATCTCCCTATATCACAATTTTAAACTTTTTTTGGACTGCCTAGTACTTTGTCTTCTCTCATGGACCTATGAAAGAGGCTTCCCAGACACTCTTTCCTCCCTTGGAGAATTACCTTTACTAATACACCTTAGCAAAATATTTCTATTATGAATCTCTGGGTTCACAAGTGTGTCCTAAGCTATAGTATAGTTGCTTTCATTTTGGCTTCCCTTGTGTGAAAATTCAGTAACAATGGGCTGAAAACTATGGTTTATTTCTTAGTGTGGATTGAACCCAGCCCCTGTGAGTTATTTCACAAATCATGATTTCACAGGCTACAGATTGTGACTTGCATGCAACACAGTATCCACCGTCTGGCAGGCTGATCCATGCTTGTAGTTGGCTGGGAAACAGAAGAAATATTTGCTTCACTCGGTAATACTAGTGGAACATTTGAGTGTGTGAAAGTGACATTAATATTATGAGCATTTATCAACGTGACCATTCCATCATTCTCTAATGGAATGTGTGTCCTCAGCTTCTGGTGTTTCCTGGCTTTTTTTTTTTCTTTTTCCTTCTCTGTCCAATATTCAATTAAAATACACAGAGAAGGAGCTTATTCTCTAATATCTAATGACTTCCTCAAATAGAATCAGTCTCACTTGCCATCCTATCCATTAATTAGATACTGTTTTAAAATAATCATTTCATCATTCAGATCTTTGCGAAAGACAATAGCCAAGAAAAATAATCTGTGAAAGTCTAAGGGGAGAAGAGTTCTAATCAAAATAAAGTCGGCAACTGACATTTTCTGCTTCAGTGATACGGACAGTTCTTCCCTTGGAGTTAATGTCATAGCCCTCAATAATTCTCCCCACTGTCCATGCCACTCTCCCTTAGTTGTTAGCATGTGAAAATTGACCTTGAAAATAATTTCTTATCAAGGGTTTTCTGCATGGAAGGCACTTCCCTGTTTTGCTGTTATCCCTAGAACCTCTTCCTCCGCTATACACAATTGAGTGAAAGTTGGGGATGAATAAACAGCTGTGTCAGGCTTGCAGCCATCTTTCTTTTGGATCTTTGGCCTGCCACACTTTCTATTATTCTACTATAATAGTCACTCAAGCACTCGTGACGTCCCGACTCGACTACTGTAATACTCTCTACATGGGGCTTCCCTTGAGGTGCACTCGAAAGCTACAGCTAGTCCAAAACGCAGCCGCGCGGGTGATTATGGGAGCCACTAGATGCTCCCACATAACACCGATCCTGCGCGAGCTGCATTGGCTTCCTGTGGCCTTTCGAGCGCGCTTCAAGGTTTTGACTACCATCTTTAAAGCGCTCCATGGCTCGGGGCCTAGTTATATGCGAGACCGCCTCCTGCCCCATACATCCCTCAGACCAATCCGCTCCCACAGAGAGGGCCTCCTCAGGATACCGTCGGCCGGACAATGCCGACTGGCGACACCCAGGGGAAGAGCCTTCTCTGTGGCAGGGCCAGCCTTTTGGAATGACCTACCCCCTGAATTACGTACCATCACCGACCTCCGCCTCTTCCGCCAATGTCTTAAGACATATCTGTTTCAACAAGCCGGCCTAGCCTAACCTCCCTTGGGGACTTAAGATAGTTTTAAATTGGGTTTTAAAAATTTGGTTTTAGCGCAGGATGGGGTTATTTAATAGTTTTTTAAATTATATTTATTGTATTTTTGTATGTTTTTTAAATTTCCTGTGCGCCGCCCTGGGTCCTCTGTGGAGAAGGGCGGGGTATAAATTTAAATAAATAAATAAATATGCCTTTTCTATTGTGGGAAAATGGGAGAGGGGATTGTACGGCTTTAGATGCTATGTAGCCAAAACAAAATTCCTTCTAGAAAGCCAAGGTCATCCTTTGTCTCTGCACCCCTGTACCTGACTGGAACAGGAAGGGTAGAACTGCCAGCATGGCAGTGGAAGATTGGACCATGTGATGGGCTGTGGGTGTGAGGGCAAGATCAAGAACTTTCAACTAGGTGGGGAAAACCGGGAAGCTTTCAGATTTGGGTTTTCCCGGATGTGCCAATATGGCTCTCTTAATAAATTGGAACTTTGAGCAATACTTTGCCTTGGACTCTGATTTAATTTTGGATTCTATTTGGAACCCTGACAAGCTGATCTTCAGGAAAAGACAGAAGAAAGTAGAAGACGCCTGGTTGGATGACACCACCCAGAGGGAAATTCTGATATTTTGTTTGGGGGAGTGTGTGTATGGGAGGGGGGAGGATTATCCAGGACCTTCTTTAGGGAGGTCCCATCATATTGCAGGACAATGCTAGCTACGTCTGTATGTATTCCTTGCAAATCAGTTGGTCATCCCTAGGCTGCTTTTGATTCTGTCTAGAAACCTATCTTTTCGAGATAATTTCTTTCGCAAAACAAAAAGAAAAAGAGGGGGGGGAGACAAAAGTCTGTTGCCCGTTTGGTAGGTGACCTGTTTAATGTTTTCTCTGTGTCTGGGAACTCCTTAGTGTAATTACCGACCTTTGAACTCCCCAACTAATCCTGAGCTGTTTTGTATTCCTGACTCATCTTGAAGGCTGGACCTTTCTTTTCTTCCAACTCCGCTGCCACAATTAAAGAAGAAACAGCTGCATTTCAAAGGGATTCCAATTCCAGAAGCTTAATCGTGATTGACATGTTCTTATTCTAAGCTATAAGAAACTCTAAGAGTCCTCTCTTGGGTTAAAACTTCAATCATTTTCTAAAAAATTATCTCAATATGGATTTTGTTCGTTTTCCTTTAGCCATTCTTTGCCTTTTTTTTATACACATATACATAAAGATACTTTGCACTGGCAGTGAATATGAACTGCGGGAATAAGGAAGTCTCAACAGTTGTCAAGCATTTTCTAGAAACAGAAGTGGGTAAATTCTATTTAATGTCAAAAGTATGCTTAGGATAGCTGTCATATAGTATGGCATATATATGAATTTCCAAAAAGCAAAGTTCTTGAAATTGGCTGGCAATTGGGTGAGTTTGTCATGAAGCTTTGGATAAAACCCAGTTATAAGAATTTACTTTTTTTAACCAATTAAAGAACTATAAAACATGGTTCCAATTTAGTAGTTCTTTAACAAAACGACAGTAGTTATTCAAAATAACATTTTTTTAACTGATGAATGTTTACTTTGGAACAATGAATTTGATGAATTTGATGATGTAGTTTCGAAGGCAAGGTTAAGTAAGAAAAGTTTGTAATCTGAAAACATAAAATGTAATCCAAGTATGGGTTTGAGAGTAACAATATTTCCAATACTGTGAAAATAATTAGGCTACTGATGTAGATAACATAAATCTAGTAAAATGAAATACCTTGCAAAATGGATGGCAAGCTTCCAAAAATCACTCAGTTCAGGTTAATGTTTACATTTATTTGGTCAATGAATCTACTAATTTGGAATTCATTCAAGGGATAAATGTAGTTACCTGCCTTAATCCTTCCACATTGCCTTATGCTTTTTGATTCATCTGGTTCCAACTCAATCTTCCATCATGTAATTTCCTAGAACAATAATTCCACCACCACACTGTCTTCTCTGTAATGCCTACTACAGTATGCTATTAGTAAGAAAGATCTGATGGGTTTTTAAATTTAATCAAATTCTTCAGCCTACTTTGTGTTGGGACTTCAGTTCCAGAACTTCTTCGGCAGCATTGTCTGTGAATTCTTGAAATCATTGTTCCAACATATCAGAAGGACACAGAGAAATAAACCGTATCTATGTACCATTCAACAGGGACAATAAAAAGGCTAAGAAGAAACCAAAAAGATGAGAACACATCCTCTCCAGCAGCCAACACCCAGATAAGCAGGGATTAATACCAGGCAAACAAGCAGAAAACAACAATCAAGGAATGATCAAGGAGAAACCCAGATCCCCATCAAAACTGCCAAGATTAGCTACTATATATAAACAGGGAGTAAACCCCAAACTTAATTCGCACTGATGGTGTTACCTACTTGCTAATGAAATATCGGCAAGCAAACAACCAAATTCAGAGAGTACCAAGGACTCCACAGAAGGATGAGGCCCAAGAAAGATTAAATTAGATAATACTGTACTCAGAAAATAAGATGAGTGCTAGCAAGAAGTAATGACCCTCAAAAGCCCACAGTGCATCTTGACAATACAGATGAGGCAGAAATCTGGAGTGACATTCATAATCAAGAATAATCCTTCTACATCTAAATTAGCTCCATTGATGTGAGACTCCTGCAGCTCCAAGTTAGTTCAGTAAAGACTCATGGGATATTTATGAAAAGAAAAAGAAATTGAATTCAACGAATAACACCCTTATCAGCACGAGTGCTTTGGATTCAATAAACATCGCTTATTTGTGTGTTTTTCCACACATTATTGAAATCCATGGAAAACAATGCAAAGGAAGAAACATGAAATCACAGGAGAAGCCCCAGACCTGGGCATAATTGCTCAAGACCTGATTAATAAGCCAGGGGTCTCCAACTTTTTTTTATACCACTGGAATTTGAAATGTTGAAATGTTATGTAGTGGTATCTGATGGATTGAGGATGAGATAGTTAGATAGAGTCATTGATGCAAGGAACATTTGAGCAAACTGCAGGATACAACGGAGGACAAGCAGAACTGTCTTACCTCTTGATTATGTGAGAAGTCAAGAATTATAATCAATAATATCCAGTAGCCAACATGAACCTTCTAGAATGCCATCAAGGGAGCCCAGATTATTTTTGCATCTGGCCAATAATCATCAAAAGAAGATGAGAAAGCAAAATGTAAGCACTTATATTTATTTTCAGAGAACATTATTTCTTCATATTTCTAGATCTCAGTTATAAAAATGTTTTAATGAACAATATAAAATACATATCTATTTTTTTACTGTTTGACAAAAAGTATGCAAATCAAGGAACACTATAGAATCTTTTTTAAGCCGAGTAGATCAGTAACAAAAAGTAGCAAAAATGAATTTTTTTCTAGCTTCATGATAATTTTTGTATTGAAATAATATGAAATAAAATAGGTAAGTGTATAAATAATTGAGTACTTAAGGCCATACAAAAAGTTTGCAATTTCTCAGATAAGTGATGTTGGTAATCAGATAACAGTCTACCCAGAGCTGCTTGACATATAAATTTAATAAATAAATAAAATAAGCATGTGCAGCATTGCAAACTTTCTCTGCTAAGAACAAAAATGATTATTGGAACATACAAAAGCCTAGTCTTGCACAGATTTCTCTCAGAATGGGTGACATCCCACATATTTTGGTTGTTCATGAGGGTTAGGAAATTGGCAGATAGACAGACAGACAGACAGACAGACGATTTACAGATTCCATATAATAATAAAAATATAATCTTGACATACAGTATATAGACATACCTACTGTATATATTCTAGAACACTGTACATTCTCCAAACAATCACTTACATTAAGTTAATTAATAAATAATTAAAATGAAGCAGCAGCCGTTTTATTTCTTGTTGATTGGAACCAAGAAAGACGTTCACCATCAGGTGTTTCCAGCAAGTCAGAATGAACATTATTTTCTTCACATAAGGTTCTTTTCCTTTGTACACCAGGGTGCCCTTTGCACAGTCACTCATGCTCTCGTGACATCCCGACTGGACTACTGCAATGCTCTCTACATGGGGCTCCCCTTGAGGTGCACCTGAAGACTTCAGCTTGTCCAGAATGCAGCCGCGCGGGCAATTATGGGAACTTCTAGGTTTTCCCATGTAACACCGCTCCTGCGCGAGCTGCATTGGCTGCCTGTCATCTTTCGGGTGCGCTTCAAGGTGTTAGTTACCATCTTTAAAGCGCTCCATGGCACGGGACCTAGTTATCTGCGGGATCGCATCCTGCCCCATACATCCCTGCGGCCGATTCGCTCCCACAGAGAGGGACTTCTCCGGGTGCCGTCCACTAGGCTGTGCCAGCGGGCGACGCCCAGGGGAAGGGCCTTCTCCGTGGCGGGCCCGACCCTCTGGAACGACCTTCCCCCCGATATTAGGACAACTACGGACCTCCGCTCCTTCCGTCAAAAATTAAAAACACATTTCTTTTGCTTGGCCGGCCTGGGATAACTTAACTGTTTTTAGGGGTTTTTTTTTTTTTTTAGGAGTTTGTCTTAGTTTTAACATGGGATTTTAGCGCAGGGTTTAGTTTAATTCTTTTTTAATACTGTATTGTTTGTGGTTTTATATGCATTTTTAATTTCCCTGTGCCCCGCCTCGAGTCCCTTCGGGGAGAGAGAGCGGGTTATAAATTAAATTATTTATTTATTTATTTATTTACTCTTCCATTCTCTAGCCAAGAAAATCACATAGTGTAAGGTGGGATAAGAAAAATCAGTGAAATAACTAAAAGACTTTAAAAGCAAACCATTAGAAAAAGAGAGGAGGAATATCCTAAATCAGGGGTCGGCAACCTTAAACACTCAAAGAGCCACAAAGGTCCTCACCGGAAGCCCCCCGTTCAATTCTGGAGCTAACCAGAAGTCCTGTTCCTCCACCACAGTCTCCCCCTAGAGCGGTGTTCTTTTTCATCCACCTGTCCTAACCAAAAGCCCTATCAATTGTGGAGCTGAACAGAAAACCCGCCCCTAGGCATAGAGTCTCCTCCTGGTGCGCTGTGCTTTCCCCCCTTCCAACCGGAAGCTCCTCTCAAAATTGTGGTGCCGACCAGCAATAGGAAGCCACAGCAGAGGGATGAAAGAGCCACATGAGGCTCAGGAGCTGCAGGTTGCTGACCCCTGCCCTAAATCATAAAAATATAGCATGGATCTAGAAACTTCCTGTGTGATCTAAATATATTCATAATGTTTAATAAGATGAGAAATCCCAAAATGTATTATATTTCTACGTTTTTCCAGTTTGCTGTGTTCAAAATAAACCATTCTTTCTTTTGCATTGAAAAGATTTGCCCCATCTCACGGCCACTGTTCTCTCTCTGGACTTGAACTAGTCTTCCAGCACTGCAGAGTTAATCCTTTAGCCACAACTGTTACAGAGGGAAACTATGCTGAGATTCGCTAAGCCTCCCCAGATGTGAGATGTATCCTAATAATATAAGTGTAGCATGCAGAATGCATAGCAGAGTCGAACCATTTGAAGCTACAGTAGACCGTCTATCAATGAGAGCAGAAGAGGGAGAACGTGTCCACATTTCTCAAGCTGGGCAGCCAAACATCTGCCAGGCTGTGCTGACCCCAAAGCTTGGAACAAGCCCCCACACTCAAAGCAGGACATTTGGACGAATTAGACAAAGGCGTGGATTTAAGGGAGAGGGGGTTATGGGACAGCTGATCTCCTACACACACAATCTCTGCATTCCATTTAAAGTGAATTGGGTCAAGCTGTTTCTGCATTGCATTGTTTGGGGATTTTTTAAAAGCAAACATAAGTAAATATACTTCTCCAAAGGCTGAGCTCGGGCAAATAAAGTGCAGCCAACCCTATAGAATTGCCACTCTTGACACACCCAAACCATACTTAGATTGATTCTAAACTACAGGGCAACTGGGGTGGGGGAGGATACATGCAGCTACATAAAGCAAAATTAGGAAACATCCTTGGTGAATATTCTTGCATGGTAGAATTGTGGTTTAAATGGCCAGGTTTAGGACTGGCAAATTGATATGAAACATCTAAGTGGTATTTAGTTCATCGGGATCTCTACGGCTGCTCAACAGTTCTCCATCTGACCTGCTTGAGAAGGTTTGCTGGGATTATAAAATAAGCAAATGAATAGGAATCCTTTATGAAATGGTATGCAGGGGTCTGCAAAGTCGGCTCTTTTAAGACTGGTGGACTTCAACTCCCAGAGTTCCCCAGCCAGCTATCTGGGAGTTGAAGTCCACCAGTCTTAAAAGAGCCGACTTTGCAGATCCCTGGTATAGGGTTTCCTGCCTAAGCAGGGAGTTGGACTAGATGACCTCCAAGGTCCCTTCCAACTCTGCTATTGTATTGTATTATAGCAGACCTCTACGCAAGTTTGATACCTAACAGGAAAGAGATAAAATCCAAACATTTTTTTAAAAAATCAATCTAGGTAAGGTTTTAAAGAGGAGTGTGGAGATTCCATTAGCTATAAGCAGGCTGTTATTGTTATGTTATAAAGTGCAGCTGGAACAATGTTGGGTGTAAAAAATAAAGAGAATATAAACAATAGATTCATAGTGGTATTTGTCTCGCCAGTCTCACAATCCACTCAGAATTACTGAAGATCGGAAGCCATATAAATTATTTATTTGTTTATTGTTTAATTATTTATTAAATTTATACACCACCCATCTCTTTGTCCAGCTACTTAAAGGCACAATCTAAAACAAGGAGAGCATTAAAAACATTCAGTATCAAAATGAAAATCTGAAAGATGTATTTAAATGTGTAATATTTAAAGATTATTTTAAATAAGCACAGCTTCCTGGGTCGTTTACCTAAGACAGGGATGTCCAAACTTGGGAACTTTAAGACTTGTGGACTTCAACTCCCAGAATTCTGGGAGCTGAAGTCCACAAGTCTTAAAGTTCCCAAGTTTGGACATCCCTGACCTAAGAGATGACTTCCAAGACTTTGACAATCTAATCAGAATAGACAACGTTTCCCCCCAATAATGGGACAATAATAACAGCAATTCGCATTTTGCACCCTTTGAATTGTAACCTCTGAAAAACTATGGTGTCTTAGCTTTTCCCTTCCTGCAAAGGCTTCTTTGCTATCTTGCTTACGTTACAAGCTATCTCTGAAATATGACTTTGAATGTGGCCATCACGTCGTAAGGGCAGGGCAAGTGAGTCCGAGTGGGTGTTTCTAAGACAAAGGTCAAATAAAAAAGTGGGGAGGGTGTGTGTGTTAATAAACAGCCTTTCGGTTTAAAGCGCTTTTTTCTCTCTCTTTTTTGCGGATTACATCTTAAATTCCAACAAATCAGATTTAGGAGTTACTGAAACTGAAATTGATCCATTCCCTCATCCAAACTCTGAGATACTTGCTGTCCTGACATCATTTAGATAGTGAGCTGTATTATCAGATTAGGGCAAGCCCATTGTACCCGCCTGCTGAATGGGAAAAGGAAGGCAAAGAACTCAAAAACCTTGGATGGATTCGGAACCTTTTAACCTGGCTGAAGTATGTTGGGCCCTGTTATGCAAATGCCTCCCCCAATCCTCTGTTAAGTTCACTGGAAATAATTTTCTTGAATGACAGGTTTATTCAGCAAGGATTCCGTTGGTGATTAATCCCCCTTTGATCTAGGCTATTTCACTTAACTAGCAGTTACCTCGGTCTGACAAAGTGCAACTGAGATTAGGGGAACAACCAGGATGCGACCAGGGTGTGCGTTTCGTTTTCCCAAATCTTCCCCCACCATCACAAAAAAGAAAAGAAAATAAAGAAAGAAAGATGAAAGAAAGAAAGAAAAGAAAAGAAAAAGAAAGAAAAATGAATGAAAGAAAGAAAAACAAAAGAAAGAGAGAGAGGAAATAAAGAAAGAAAAGGAAGGAAGGGAAGGAAGGAAGGAAGGAAGGAAGGAGAAAGAAAGAAAGAAAGAAAGAAAGAAAGAAAGAAAGAAAGAAAGAAAGAAAGAAAGAAAGAAAGAAAGAAAGAAGGAAAAAGAAAAAAGAAAAAATAAGGAAAGAAAGAGAAGGAAGGAGAGGAAGGAAGGAAAGACAGAGAGACAGAAAGAAGGAGAGGAAAAAAGAAAGAAACAGAAGGAAGGAAGGAAGGAAGAAAAGGGAAGAAAGGAAGGAAAGAGAAAGAGAAAAAATAAAAGAAGGAAAGAAATAGAAGGAAGGAAAGACAGAAAGAGAGACAGAGAGAGACAAAGAAAGAAAGAAAGAAGGAAGAGAAAGAAGGAAAAAGAAAAAATAAGGAAAGAAAGAGAAGGAAGGAAGGAAAGACAGAGAGACAGAAAGAAAGAGGAAAAATGAAAGAAACAGAAGGAAGGAAGGGAAGAAAGGAAGGAAAGAAAATGAGAAAAAAGAAGAAAGAAATAGAAGGAAGGAAAGAAAGAAAGAAAGACAGAGAGAGAGAGAGAGAGAGAGAGAGAAAGAAAGAAAGAAAGAAAGAAAGAAAGAAAGAAAGAAAGAAAGAAAGAAAGAAAGAAAGAAAGAAAGGCAGATACAGGGTTGCTGTCTCTTCTCAGTATTTGAAGTTGGCTTCTGACGGAGAAAGCCAATCGAAGGGCCACTGAAGCTGGGTCCTTCTGCAAGGGTTGCTTTGCTTAGGGAGCAACCAGGATGCGAAAGGCTCCCCTCATCTCTCCTGATCTTCTGAGAACAACTAAAAAACCAAATTCTAACTATTAGCCTGAAATACCAAGTTCTTCAAGCATGGCCAGAGCAGAACGGATTATAACACAGATTTTGAACGTTTTATTTGCTTTCATGTATCAAACTGGCTGTTGCTGATGACATTTCAATGCCCTTCTGCACTGCGAGGTAGCTATTAATGTCTCCCTCTTCCTTCCCTTGTTAGGCTAAGAATTATTATTTCATTATGTATTGGTTTACTTATATTTTAGTCACAGACCAGCATAGAACTAATAACATAACAATCTATCTACAATAAAAATTAAAATTAAAAAAAAGACAAATGGGGAGAATGCAATAAAGCTAAACATTGTCATTTTAAATAGAAGTAAATATTATTACTACTAATAAAACAAACAGCATGACATTCTGTTAATCTGTCAAATTTGTTCCATAGGATTTCAAAGGGCTAAAATTAAATCTAGAATAAAGAGGCCCTAAACAAAACAATAACTTTATGATAAAACTGCTTCACGAGGAATTCTTTTTGATGGGTTTTCCAAAAGCGGCTATCTAAGTTTGCTGCAGGAAGAAGAAAAACACACACAATAATGGTGCAAATAAATATCTTGCTTTTTTTTTTGACGGTGATCTACAACCGGTTTTGCAAAATGAGTTCCCTCTCACAAATCTCTTGCCAACCATTAGATAATTACCATGGTTAGAAAACCTTAGCGAACATATTCTCAGTAATAGGTTTTGTGAACGTGGCACACCCTGGGAGTGCCAGAGATCTGGCTCCCATATGTTTAATTATTTATTATTATTTTTTATTATTATTTAATTTGATTTCTAGACCGCCTCCTCTCCCCGAAGGTACTCGGGGCGGTGTACAGGTAAAAATTAAAACTACTAAAATCAAAACAATACAGACAAAGTTAAAATCGAATTAAATAATCCCCTGTACAAATTTATAAAAGTTAAAAACTAACCCCATAAAACCGAATAAAATCATTTAAAATCACAGACTGGGCGAGCAGCATGAAATTAGGCCAAGCCGGCTAGATGGAACAAGCGCGTCTTGAGTTTCTGGCGGAAGGAGCGGAGGTCCGTGGTCATTCTGATATCAGGGGGAAGGTCGTTCCAAAGGGTCGGGCCCATCACAGAGAAGGCCCTTCCCCTGGGCGTCGCCCGCTGGCATTGCCTGGTGGACGGCACCCGGAGAAGTCCCTCTCTGTGAGAGCGAATCGGCTGAAGGGATGTATGGGGCAGGATACAATCCCGCAAATAACTAGGTCCTGTGCCATGGAGCGCTTTAAAGATGATGACCAACACCTTGAAACACCTTGAAATTCCTGGCATCTGGAATTAGGAAGATCAGATAGCAGGGGAGGGAAAGACTTCTCTTTCTGCCCAACAAGGGAGAGGATCAGGGGTTAAATTAAACATGTTAGGGAAGGTGGGTAGCTTAACAGTAGATCATAAGCTATATAAGCAAAGGATCCTAGTTTAATTGCTCCTATTTCCAACTGCAGATGACAAAAGTCTATCAAGATGAGATCTTGACTGACTTGAACACTGGGCCCTATCTAACAAAATGAAATTCAATGTAGAGAAAAGTCAAGTCCTACACTTAGGTAAGAAAAACCAAAAGTACACATATAAACTGGGTGAGACCAGGCTTAATAAGCACTGACTGTGAGAGGGATCTTGGAGTCTTAGTGGACAACCAGCTAAATATGAGCCAGCAGTGTGCAGTGGCAACCAAAAAAGCCAATGCAATACTAAATTGTATTAACAGAGGGATACAATCAAGATCAAGTGAGGTACTAATACCATTCTATAAAGCCTTAGTAAAACCACATCTTACCAAGGCATTTTAGTTCCAATGACATGATAAGCCCGATTTTGATTAACCAAGTGCAAATTTGTGTGGTTGCCTCCCCACTGCCTGTCATTTCACGTTGCATCAGAAACCCAAGCAGATTTCAGTCTCTGTAGCAGCTGGATGAGATCTGGATTGACACGCCAGGTGAGAAAACATTCACAGGGCCTGTTGCTGTCTATTGGGTCAATAATACATAAACTAAGAAGGATTTAAAGCCGAGACAGAAATAGCTTAAGGCTTATTACAGTGTAGTGGGTTTTACAAACAAATCCCCTTTTAAGAAATGGCCAAATCCAGAGTTATGTGACAGTTCGTAGAGAGGCAGCCCCTGGTAGAAAACTAGGCGATCCCATCATCAACTCATGCACCATTTAGGCTGCTACTTTCCTGATATCAAATAGACACATAATTGGCTGCTTAGATGAGTGCTTCCTGCATTAGCCCCTGAAAAACTTTATCTCTGGCTGAAGACATTTATAGTAGATGCCAAATTATATTGGTTAACCTTAAAGGAAGCAGAGGATTCTTGTGCTAAAACGGGACACCAATTTCCCTGCTGAAAGCTCAGGCATCCATTCCTTGGATGAGGACCTCTGGGTCCACTGTAATTTGCAGCAGAGACCTTCAAAGAGGTATCTGAGAAGTTTTTTCTTCATTCCATTCCCAATGGTCATTTGATGGAAGTTGAAAAACTTTCACCTGTAATGCTACTTTTTTTAAAAACTTTATTACTTGTACTTTAGTAGCACTAACCATACCAATTTGTTTTTCAATAAGTACAACAAAAGTCAAATAACAACACATAAAGTAGTAATCATAAGATCAGCAGTCCCTAGTAGAAAGCAGCTGGTAGAAAGCAAGCAAAAGCCTGAATGAGCACAAAAGTAAAACCAACTTGAACTAAGCTCAGAACTTCCTAAATTCATTTGTGTTGTTTTCCTAGCTACACAACAAAATGATTTGCCACTGCCTTCTTCTAGTAATGTTTGCTATTCCCTACAGTCTTGAGATTCTTAAAGGTCTCCATTCAAGTACAATGTCTATTATTCCTCCTCTTCCTTAAGATCAGCCAATATCTGCAATGGGGCCTGCAGTTTATAGGATGGGCAACAACAAGGGAAATATAACACCACCGTTGCTCTTCACAGAGAAAATGTGAGCAAGGTATGGAATACAAGGGCAACCTCTCAAGAAAAAAATACATGATGTGCTGTAGGCTTATATCACAGTAAGACTTCATGACACAGAAGGAACTCTGCTATGCAGTAAGAGTTAAAATAAAGAGATCTAATTTTCAGCAAAGAACAGAAGTCATTACTGATCTTTGATTATGATGATGTTGACAATTGATAATACTACCAGGTCATCACTTCACGATGTGATCATCACGTGGTCATCCCACTGGGGAAAAAGTTCCAGATCATCTTGCAAAAAAATCAAAAATAGTCCCTGCCTTGAAGGTTAAATGAAGCTAGAAAAGAGCTTAAGAAAGACAGGGAGAAGGGCAAAAATTATGGATCCATTTTTAGTTGCAAAATGTTTGCGCATGACCTGCTTGGCTGGGATGACAGACAAAAGCTCTATAGCTGCTAATGGATGGGGCCAGGTTAGTTTCCCCATTATTCAGAAAGGGAATCTAGCAATAGCAATAGCACTTAGACAATGATGGGATTCAAACAATTTTTACTACCAGTTCTGGCTTGGTGGTCGTAGCATGGTATGGCTTGGTGGGCGTGGCTTGGTGGGTGTGGCAGGGGAAGGATACTGTAAAATCTCCATTCCCTCCCCACTCCAGAGGAAGGTTACTGCAAAGTCCCACTCCCTCCCGATCAGCTCGGACTCAGGAGGCAGAGAACAGATTGACAAAGGTTGACTGAATTGTTATAAAATGGCTGCTGGAGGCACTTGTCCTTTAAAAAAAAAGTTACACTGGGAGCCATAATCAGTTACAACCAACTCCTCAGCGCCGTGATGGCAAACCTATGGCACGCATGCCACAGGTGGCATGCAGCGCCCTCTCTGTCAATCAATCAAATCAATCAAATTTAATTTGTAAACCGCACCCTCTTCCCAAAGGGACTCGGGGTGGTGCACAGGAAATTAAAAAGCATACAAACATAGAAACATTTATAAATATCTAAAATCAAATTAAACCAACTGTATCCCTGTGCTAAAAACCTAAAATCCTTAAAAAAAAACCTTAAAACCCAGTTAAAACAAATTTACATATTCAGACTAAGGCTGGAACGGTAGATCAGGCCAGGCCGGCCTGTTGGAAGAAGTGGGTCTTAAGCTTTTGGCGGAAGGAGCGGAGGTCCGAGGTTGTTCTGAGTTTGAGGGGTAGGTCGTTCCAGAGAGTTGGGCCCACCACAGAGAAGGCCCTTCCCCTGGGCGTCGCCCGCTGGCATTGCCTAGTGGACGGCACCTGGAGAAGTCCCTCTCTGTGGGAGCGAATCGGTCGAAGGGATGTGTGGGGCAGGATGCGATCTTGCAGATAACTAGGTCCCGTGCCATGGAGCGCTGTGGACACATGAGCCATCACCCCAGGCAC